>JAUZSZ010000134.1:23961140-23973200 GCA_034780575.1 Labeobarbus marequensis
GATTACACATGCAAACGCAAGAGAGGGAAGATGGGAAATCAGAAGATGTCAGACCTTCCTTTTGAACGAAGTACCCCGATCTTCCACCTTTCACAAACACTGGAGTTGATTATTTTGGTCCCATTGTAGTAAAAAGAGGCCATAGCTGCGTAAAGAGATACAGAGAAATCTTCACCTGCATGGCAACTAGAGCAGTACATTTGGAAGTAGCTTACTCCTTGCTTACTCCTGATGGATGCATAAATGCTTTAAGGAGATTTATTTCCCGAAGAGGCCAAGTGGTTCACATCAGATCAGACAATGGAACAAATTTCTCTGGTACTAACAGCAAATTGAAAGAATCTCTCTCTGCATGGAATAAACAGCAAATTGAAAAGGATTTAATTCAGTTAGGAGTTAAATGGAGTTTCAAGCCACCAGCAGGATCCCATTATGGAGGAGCATGGGAACGGATCATTCGTACGAAATATTCTCTGTTCTGTACTTCGTCAACCGGTATTGGATGATGAATCATTCCATACTGTTTTGTGTGAGGTGGAATCCATATTTAATGACCGTCCGATCACCAAAATTTCTAATGATCCTAATGATCTTGAGGCCCTTACACCTAACCATCTTCTTCTTATGAAAGGCAAGCCTGCTTTACCGTCTGGTCTCTTTGAAAAATCAGATCTATATGTGAAAAGAAAATGGAGACAGTTTCAGTATTTAGCTGACCTTTTCTGGAAAAGGTGGATCAGGGAGTATCTACCGCTGTTACAACAACGTCAAAAATGGACAAAGGAACGACAGTTTTATTTCCTGGAGATATTGTTCTTGTACTGGATCCCACTGCCCCTCGTGGTTCATGGCCACTTGGTAGAGTACTGGAAACATTTCCAGATCATAAAGGCCTAGTACGTACAGTAAAGATGAAAACTAAAAGTAGCATTTTAGAACGACCTGTTGGAAAGATTTGCCTTTTATTGGAGACAAATGATTAATGTGAATGAGGTGTAACAATTACAAAATTTGAGCAAATGTCTGTATATGTTGCTTTAACTTTTTTGGCTCCTTTATAAATAATTGTGTAATTATGTCTTACTGCCATCATCAATTAAGGGGCCGGTGTGTAGGAGCCATTTTAAAGCAATGTGTGTTTTGTCCATAAGGGGGCATTGTGACACCTTTGTATATTAAGAGCACCTGGTTAATTAGAAGGTATGTTTGGTGGTAGGAGGGCAAACAGGTTTTGACCGTGATTGAGCGTACAGCTACAAGTTATCCTGCTCACTAACTTATTGTGTCAAATGGCTATATTGTGTTGGACTGAGCTCAATGCATAACTGTGCAAGGAATAATATGGACTATGGACAATGTGTTTGCTATCTGCAAGGTATGAAATACACATTTGAATGCATTAATTAAATGGAGAGATCACAGGAAGCAAATGACAAGAACTGTTTATTGGTTGAAGCACAATAAAGGACACTATTTGCATTTTAACATCTGTGTGCATGGATTCAATTTGCACGCGTTAATTACTTGCTCACCTCTACCATCAACATCGGCGGCTTTGTGGAAGGCCGTTAATTATTAAATCAATGTTGGAAAAAAAAGTAGTGCTGCCAAATAGTTTTTTTGGAACCTGTGGTACATTTTTCAAGATTCTTTGATGAATAAAACGTTTAAAACGAACAACATTTATTCAAAGTAGAAGTCTTTTGTAACAACCTTTACTATCACTTTTTATACTATCACAAAATATTTATATTTTGAATAAATGCTGTTCTTTGCAGCTTTTTATTTGAAAAAAATGTACAGTATAAGCTCTGTTTTCCCTTGCTTGCAACTTGTTTATTTCACCTCAATATGGTATTCACGGTTTCAGATTTTAATGAGATGTCATGATTCCATTATGGAGGCTTTAAGCATCTCCACTGAGATTTTGTGACCTGAATTTCTGAGCCATGCTCACCTGCGATCTTTTAATAGCTCGCGCTTAAAGTAATGCATGAAAGAATGTGAGCCACGTAAAGGAATCTGAAAAGATTTGTGAGCCATTCTCAGAGTGGAACACCTCATCTGATGTCGCTCCCAAGGGTTTGTGGGGAATCTCAAGCGACCCCCAGCTGTGCGTGTGGAAAGAGCGTGCTATCAGATCAGTAGAACAGAGGATGTTTCTTCACTCCACCCTTTTGGAAAGTAGGACGCATGTTTCTCAAAAGAGCCCACCAGTGACACTACAACACTGTTGTCTGTAGTGTCTACAGGGTTTTCTCTTATATGCCAGGATCTGACATCATCATCTGTCAGTCTGCTGGTTTTGATCTGCCAGACAGCTGTTTGTCTCTTGTTGCATCTTCTATATGAAATGTTCAGAGGCCTACTGCTCACATTGGGTGTAAACACATAGTAACGTAGTATATGAAAAAGATATACTAAAATATAAATGTAAAAAATACATTAATAAAATTATCATGGAATATCTAATAATTTTAATTACAATAATTATGAATATGGGATCATTCTTATTTTTATTTTTATTTTTTGCATTATCACAATGCGTCCATCACATCCATCAGTTGTATTCTGACGACCTCAAAAAATGCATTTCATAAAAATCTGATTCTCTTCATCAGAAGACCTAATAACTAAATATAGAAAGGAGATTCATTTAAATGCATAATTGTGAAGTTGTCAAAAAGGAAAGAAAGGAATATCATCATGTGGAGATACACTCAAAATATGACTAAAAATAAATCTAGCTCTTCATTATTCATGAGATTGTGATGATTTATGCAACATATATTGAGGAAGTGATAGCAGTATGTTATGACACTAATTGCATCTCAGTTGATAAAACTGAAACTTGATCTCTTTCTTGTCTTTCAGATGGTGCTAATATGATACAGATATCTCAACATAATCAATCCAAAACTTTTTAAAGCATCAGAACCTTTACATGTATTTATTTGGGAGACACTTTTATTAAAAATGACTTAATAAATTGAAGATTTACATTGCATATGTGTATATGTGTTTCCTGGAAATCAAACTCCTGACTTTTTTGCTGCTATAGTACTGCTGTACATGAACACTATATCTCACAGTTTTTCTCATTTTAGTAGAAATTAAATTCTGGTAAATTACACCATCTAAAAAAAATATCAAGATTTTAAGTACATATGAATATATAAGGGAAAGTGTCTTGTTTCTGCCTTCACTAATTCATGTGAAAATGTCCTGCAGTGTGACGAATTAACTTTTAAAGTATAAATATTCCATACAGTCTCTGAAATGTTATCTGTACTGACATTTTGTAGGGAAAAAATGCAAATGTAAGCTCCTTCCCAATAATGCACCTCATAGTGGCAGCTGAAGATTGCTTATAAGCACATTGAGGGCATCCATTGAATAGAACAAGGTACTGCAGGTTTCACGAGGGATTTGCTATTTTAGTCTCTAAATTGTAGTAAGCAATTTACCTCCCTCCAACATATTAAAGTCTTTTTCTTGGATAGTCAACATCTGCACTTCTCATCTGTGCTGTGTCTATTCAAAATGACTGTTTTTTTAATGACATTCCTTGCGGAAAATAAAAAAAAAATCTCTTTTCAACATATGTCTGTGTGACAAATTTCCCTCTGTTTTGCACCTTTTGGCAGGTGATTCATGACTGCCTGCATGCAACTGGATTTTAATTAAAACTGCCTCAACTCAACCGCCAGTGGAGCTGTTGTTTTTGAGAATATGAGCGTACACAACATCGAAAAACATGTTGACAGCAGCTTGCTGAGGACTAGAACATTAATAAGGTTGTCTAGCTGTCTTGGCCACCATCTCACCATTGAGGGTCCAAAGTTTTCCCACCATGACAGCATATCTCAACTTGAGTTATGCAGTAACTGTGAACACATTCAAACACAGTTCACCTTAAATTGGACAGAGAGTGGATTTGAAGAGCAAGCCTTGGGCGTTGTTTGATGGCTGTAAGTCTTGACAGTAACTATTACTACTCAGCTAAGAGGTGCGAGAGAACATTCTCGTAGTGTCGGTACACACTTTCTGTCGGCTTCAAGCTGCTGCTGATCATGGCAGAGGACAAGGAGAGGGGTGGGAAGGTGAAGTTAATTGAAGGTATAAATTGAAAGGCCATTTTATTTCTAGGTTTTTTATTTCCAAACAGGGCCCTGGCAATGCGCCTGCTGTAATGTTGTTATGGTTCTCCTAAGCAGCTGCTAGCTTGTGAAGTGATCTAAACGCAGGTTGGATTTTGTTTTGGAGAGATAACAACAGTCTGTGGTGATGACTGCTGTGTGTTGGCAGCAGATGCCGTCAGTCCAGTGTATTCACAACATGCATTAAGTCTTCTGGACAGTAGAACAGTGCTTTGTTTCGGAAGATGGACATTGTTTAATTTGCTGTGCAGAAGTGGCTGTTTACTCTGTTGTGTTGTGATGACTTTTGTGTGTCTGTAACAAATATTTATCTCAGAAGATCTTCATAAAAACTGGTTTATAATAAACGGTCAGTAAAAGATTAAGAAGATCTCATTAAACGTGAAGCCAGCTGTCTCTGATGATAGTGTCTGCCTCCTGTGCAACCCAGCAGAATTAGGTCTTAATGAGTATGTAGATTGCTGTATGTAGAGGTGTCCATAAAAAGTCTTTGAAGTTTCCTGCAGAGAGCTCACCAGCAGAATTAATCAGATGAACTTCACGCAACCTTCTGCATCGCTGAGAAAAGCAGGAGGAAAAATAACATTGCATTGTGCCCTAACAGTTTAAGCAGTACATTCTTTCATCAGAGATGTAAACAGTCTGGGGAATGCTTATGTCGGTTTTATGACTAATTTTATTAGTTTGTTATGAATGTTTTCATGATGTTCTCAGTCTTCAAGCTATTAGAAGCATTCAAAATATGTTAGCATATGAATCATTCGACATAGATACAATGTTACTAAGAGCATTAAAGTGATTCTGTCTCAAATAAGGTCTAAAACTTTTTTCCAACAAATAGTCAGTGAAAGTACACTCAGATTCACTCAGAATCGCTAATAACTTTCACAAATAATTGGCAAGTAATACATTTCATTAAACAGGAAATTTTGAAGTAGAAAGACTGAAATAGTATTTTTATTGTAAAACATACTCAAATAAATTTGTTTTATGTACAACATTTAGAATACATGGATTATGGATTTGTCAGTTTTAGAATGTTTTTTATCTATTTTATTTTGAATTAAGTAGCCTATTTTTTATTATTATTTGTATGGTTTTGTTTTCTGTGATGTTTGCAGTTTTTGTAATATTCTAGCAATAATTATTAGATAAAAAAGTTTTGTAGTTTTTATGCATTTATATTTCCCTCAAAATAAAGAAAAAAATACCTGTAGATGTAATAATTAAGTAATTAATTATTCGTTTTTAAGAATGAAATACCAATTCGACAGATATGAGAAAATTATGACGCTGTACAGTTTTGATTTAGATTCAGTCAAGATCTCTAAAATCTTTAGACATATGGGATTTAATCTTGGGAAACTGAAAACTGAAACAAACTGAATTTTCATTCAGAAATTGTTGAGAAGTTTCACAAACATTTACAAAGAAGGGTTAAGTAACAATGATTTAAATCTGAAATTTTGAATTAGAAACAATGAAACAGTATTTTCTTGTAAAACATACTCCAATAATAGTTTTTACAGTATAAATTCACTTGTTTTATGTCGCCCAAACAGTATGATAACACTAGGTACTCTCTTATATACAACTTGGCTTCAGCAACTTCACTCTGAAAGGAAAATGCTGGATGCTTCAAAGTGTGTCTGGCACTGCTAAGCAAATTAGCGGTTGTGATGAGTGGCAGTTAGTGGGCACGTAACACAGTAATTTATGCTATTTTGTTGTGTTACCTCATAGTAGGAGGATCAGTCTGTTACTGGCTCTGTCTGGCCAGATTAGACCTCTTAAACATCATCTGATACAGCAGAGCATGTACTGCTACACAAAGTCAGAGTGTGCAAGGGAAGGGGAAGTCACTCAACCAAATAATAAAGTGTTATTGAAGGTGAAATGGGAATTTTAATTAGCTGGGGTGAAAAGTGCCATGTGGAACTTTAACAATGGTTGTGTACTTTCACAATGACACCACGTCCTCTGTCAAGCCCTGTTGATATGACTGCTCAGCCCAAACGTACGTCCTTCAGCCATTAAATGCTTTAATAGGGTAATTTATATTGCAGATGCTACTCCCCTAAAGGTCTAGTTTTACTAATGACTAATTTGTCATTTAGCTATCACTTTCAACCAAAGTGACATACAGTTTAAGGATTGTCCACCTGGATAGTGGGCATGTGACAAGAATAGTGACATGAGGTTAAGTGCATTGCTCAAGAGCACACTGGTGAGCAAGCACATTTCTAGTATTTTATTATTACTGGGGCACAGGCCCCCTTTAAAAAAAAGTGTCCCCATATTTTGATGCTGTAATGGATATGCGGACATGTCACCTGTAGAGAGTCATGCACATGCAGAGTACAGATGTGCTTCATCACTGACAATGATAGAAGACATTTCCAGGGTTTGTTTTGTTATATATTTTGTGTAATTAAGTGTTTCTATCTTGATGTGAGAAGCTGCTGCTGGAAACGTTCCAGTATGTGAGTGAACTGTTGGAATGAATCAAACTGAATCTTTGAATCCTTTTTGATTGAAGTAATTCCTTGCTAATCACTGATTCTCAACAGACAACACAGAAAACAGACAACATGAGTTCTGAAATATTGTAAGGAAAATGATTTACGGGTCATTATAATTATTGACAGACAAGGATTTATTGATGATATTTTAGTGACTAAAGCCCAAACCACTGCTGAAGCAATATGCACGTGCAAAAATGAGGTTAGACCAACAACAAGAATGGGAATGTGATGGGTTACAAATGTCAAATAAACAAAACGATAGTTGAGTAACCTATATTTTGGATGTAGTATTCTTATTTTGCTCCGCCAATGAAAAAAGTTTGAAAGAAGCCAAAACTGAAGCATCTCTGCGAGTTAGTCAGTGTTTGAATGAATCGATTGAGTAAATGATTCAATGACTCACTCATGACAGTCATCTTTTGGTTCCTGAATTAATTAGGCTGCATCCGAAAACTAAAAAATTCTAAAATTCTGCTTTTGAAGGACGCATTACAAGGTAGGAAGGCATCAAGGCATGTCCAAATCTAAAGTTAACTTCACTTCCTGTATCATGAGATTCCATTCCATGATGGTTGAGCAAAAAAAAAAAAAAATAAAAAAATAAATAAAATAAAAAAAAGTGGCATCTGAAAGTTCAGTTTGGTGGTCAGTTTGTGTGTAAATGTATATTTCTGACTAACTTGTTGCACTTTTGATGTTATTTCTAGCGATGAATCAGTATAATAGTAATATTTGTTTAGTTATCACCAAAACTCATTCTATTTTGTTATAGATCAAGTCATTGCCTGATAAGGAAGCGAGGCAGCAAGCCAGTGTTTTTGAATGAATCGACTAAATTAATGAATTAAAGAATCACTCACTCATCCACCACCAATATACACTGACAGTCTATCGACTGGCTATAAAAAATTTGTAATATAAAAGGAAAAGTAAATAAATACTACAGTTTATAATTCTTCGCTGGAGCTATATCGAGCACATGTATGTGTTTACTTAAATTGATGTGTTAATGTGTAAGGCATATAAAGAGTGAGACATCAGAAATGAGATGAATGAGATCTATAAAGTACACAGGCTCATGCTCATCTTGTTGACCCATGCGGATCATATAGTGCTCATTGATTTTCTACTCTTTAGTTGTGAAATCAAGCTGAACAGACCTGAGGCAATCTGACCAGCCCTGTAATAACCAAGGTTACAGTCTGAATCACTTCAGAGTCACTATGAGGTCATGTGAGACAGATTTGATGCAATGACCCATATCACATCATCTTAATTTGGTGCAATTAAATACAGCAACAATCTGAAGTGCTTGTATTGAGCTACGCAATTTAAGGTTACAGCAACAACTACAATACAATACTGCTTGCACAATCAATGTGAAGTAAAGGAACTGTTTTTGTTCAAATTGTAGCTTGAACCAGTTACAACAACACTAGTCAAAATAGCTCAAACCTATTAATTTTTTATAGCAACTATTACATGTCCCTATAAGATTGCATACTTAATTAAATTATTCAAATGCAAGGACTTGTGAGTTTCCCCCTGCAGCCTCAGTTTTGTTCTTGATCATTTATTAAATTATTAAAACAGAAAATTTTAATTATTTTGAAGCCAAAAAGGTTTATGGAAGGCAGATACGTGAATTCTTAATTTTTAAATAAATGGATACAACACTAATAATCATATTTCAAAAATTTCCACTGCTTCTTACAACAGAAATTCAAATTCATATTGTCTTAAAGAGTTTATTCTCCAGTTTCTTGTTGTTTCTTCCTCTGGCCCTGTCAACATAAACTCATGTCTCAAAAATCCTGCTCTTCATTCTGTCTGAAAGAGACAATCTCACCATCTATTCAGAAGCTCAACAGTGCTCATAAAGAAATGTCAGAGTCAATAGGGATAATAGCTCTTGCCCAGCTTAGATTGATCAGTTTAATTATTCATGCAGCTATAGCTCATGACATGAAAAAGATGTGGTGTCAATAGAGCTTCATTGATCCGCTGAGCTTCTTAGCTGCTGACTGCAGCAGAAACATTATTGTGCAAGTCTGGTGCATTGTACCTATTTTTTGATTTGATTGCCTTTTTATGCTGTTAGAAATAGCCTCAAACGCCTGCATGCATTCTCCTGAGCTCACAATGGGCCACTTTAAGGCAATAGACATTCTTTAGCTGTACTTGATAAATCTATGCATAAATTCTGAACCATTATCCTACATGGCCCACTCTGAGGAACTTTTAAAGAAAGATACCATATAGCAACTCTGTCAAAGTGAGTTATTAGGACCTGTGTATATTACATCCTATACTAGCACTACTGCAGTTTTAAATTCACATTTGCAAGCCTATCATGGCGGAAAAGCAGTTACTGCAGGCAATAATAGCATGGAGTGACACATTCATGCTTTCAATACTGAATCGGCCAGGAAGAAACTCTCTCTCTTTTATTGTAGGTGCATATACAGAGAAGAGTGTGAAAGAAAGAGACCTGAGCCCATCTGTGCTGTGCAGCTTTATTATTTTGAGCTTCTGTCTGTAACATATGTTAGGCAAAATGATAGATTAGAGACTATTTATAAAGCAACAATAATTGTTAAACATAGCAGCTAAAACAGTGTGTGTGTGTGTGTTTGTGACTTAAAATTTTTCTTGCTTAAAGGATAGTTAACCCAAAAATGAAAAATCTGGCATCATTTACTCAGCTTCATGTCATTCCAAGCCCAAGGCTTTCTTCTGTGAAACTAGAATTAGGAGCAGTTTTGAATATGCGGGTCTTTTTTTGCATGCAATAATAATGAATGGGGATTGGCATTTTTAAGCTACAAATATATTGGAAAACCACCATATCTTTTTAGACATCAAATATTATCTACAGATGAAATCAATTCTGCAGGCTGTTTTTCATCTTAAAGATTTCATGAAAAAATAGTCCATTACAATGTACAAACCAACTGACCTAGTAAGACAATAATACAAAGTTTCTCAGACCATTTTCACAACAATCGATATTTGAAACCCAGTTTTTTTTTTATGTCTTCTGGATGCTGTGCTTGACAAATCAGAATCAAGTATTCCAGACAGAATATCAGCAATCATTAATGTCATTAATATATCTTCATTTCTAGGCTGTTAACCGAGACAACTGAGTCACTGAGTCATTCAGGTGAACAAGGAATCAGTGTGATTCATAAATGAATTATTCACACACGTTAATGAATCAGTCATTTTGAGAACTGGATCAACCGATTCATTCATTAAAATGAATGTTTTGTTCATCAACGGTGAACGTTGGGCTAGAACACATTATTCAGTAAAATTAGTTAAAAATGTAAGCTACTTTCAAAAACGAAGCTACTTATATTTCAGTATAGGCTTTGTTATTGTATTGCTTCAGAAGACTTATTCTTCTGAATAAGTCTATTCTTCAACAGTTCACCTTTTAAACACAAACATTCATTCAAAACACACCGGACCAGATTCAAACTCAGGTCCCCAGCATATTATTTCTAGCGCTGCACACTATCAACATTTTTTTTTTTTTATCATGATTATCTGGTCACCCTAATGCAGCCTACTGATTATTTTGAACATCACCTTCTCTATCCTCAATTAGAATGTCATCCATCACGGCTGTAGCACCAAATTCCCACTCCAGTCAGAGCGGTGACAAAGAGCTGAACTGTGGGAAGAGTGCCTGTGAGTGTCTGACAGAAGGAATCACTCTGCAAGAGTGCACCTGACTGGCAGGACGTCACCCTCAATCTCTTTACTGACACAGCTCCTTGAGTTCTTGAACAACAGTTCATTTGAATCATGCTACATCTCCTACTGAAGGCGTAAAAACAGCTGTGTTGATATTTAAGATTTAAAATTGTTTATGTAAAAACTTTGTATTGCTCAGTGAGATTGCTAGCATTGATGTAGCTCCTCTATTATTTACAGGTGTCTCATCTCTCTCAGTTGAAGCTGTCTTGTTCTGTGTCAGATGAATTAATGTGCCATTCAAGCGTCATTCATTCCACATTTCAAGTGTTCTTAAAAGCGGCCTATTGCATACATTAGTAACAACCCATCTAACAGGGAGCATTCTCAGAACTTTGACTTTTTGGGAGTTTCTCTCAAAGTTATGAACAAATATTCTTCCAATAATGCTAATATAATGTTCATTCCAAGTTATCTGGTCTTTAGTTCTCAAAAGATTAACACAAAAACATTATTTATAAATTGTTCGTGAAATATGTTTTTAATTGGACTTTGTCTATCATTTTTCAAATGTTCAGGGAACATTCAGAAGCAACATTTTTACCAAGAAAAAAACACTGATGCTTTGAACATTCAGAGAACATTCCGATTTCATAGCTTAATAAGTAAAATGTTCTTAGAACATATTTTTGTTAGCTGAAAATGAACAAAAACATCTCAATTTAATTAGCCATGAAGGGTGACCTTTACAGTCCGAGGCTTGAATGCATTGAATGCAAAATAACTCATGTCTTCATGCATAGGAGGTGAATCTCCACCAGAACCAGAATAAGCCATTTCTGCAGTTATTAGACTGAAAATGCCTTCATATAAAAACTGAAATCTCATTAACCGCCAAAGACGCACAATAAGACCATAATGTAACAATCTAAAACAGAATAGAGAATTTTGTGTAATAAAATCAGCATTATTTCTAACATTGTGAAAGTCACAGAAAATCAGAGGCACAAATCATGCAGCAGCAGGCGTCAATAGGAAGTGATTCTGGACATTGTGGGAACACTGAATTGCCTTGATGGCCATAATAATGTTCAGCTATTAGCGTAGGGCAGTAATATTTGATACAGGGCACACATTTACAGTGCTGCTTAATCCTACTGTGCAGTGGATGGGAGTGCTCTGTGACTGACCCACTAATCTGCCTGTGGTTCTGACCCACCTGCAGTTTAGTCCATCAGTCCATTAGCTTCCTCACCATTAGTGATCAGGCCGGGTGATTTTCACATCTCACTCTGTCCTCCTTTCAAATCCTCCATCACTCCCACAACCATACACTCATACATTTGCATGCATATTAAACCTTTTTATCTTATTTTATCCCTTTGAACACTATTGACCATGTATTCGTTTAGATTTTTGTCCAAGGTCTGATAAAGAGTGTGACTAAAAAACCATCAGTGTGTAGAAGCAACTGAGATATTACTGTAAAGCAGTCTCATTTGAGATGTTTCTTGAGACTGGATTGTCCAGAGCTAGCTGCAAAACACCTGACATGGTCATAATTTTAACAGGATTGAAAAATACGCCTTGGCATTTATGCTATTAAACACTCCACTGTATGGCTTAATATGTGTGTATAATTGGATCCTTGTGGAGCCACTCAAACTGTT
>JAUZSZ010000134.1:24028935-24041266 GCA_034780575.1 Labeobarbus marequensis
TGTAATCTGAACATGTAATCTGTTTGAATTTCTTTAACTTTACTATATGCAAAATAAAGATTATGGAAAGACACTGGGTTTCGTCAATGTTGTCCTTTTTTGAAGAAAAAAATATATAAATACAAAATTAACAAAAAATAAATTGAAATTTAAAGAATCAATATTTAATAATTAACAATTGCGCTAGCAATGTGAGTACTGATACTGCTTATAATAACAATGCTAGTCCCTACAGTGGTAAAATTAACTTGGGTTTTTATTTCTACAATTACATCAGTTATATCAATATAATTATATAATATTGTGAAAAAATATTTATAGGCTCATTTGGATGCTACCACATGGAGCACTATTTTTTTTTTTTTACTTATTGTACAGATCCAATAAAGATCAGTTGGACTTTCGTAAGAGAAAACCTTGTCACTATAAAAATGTGCTACAGATATTTTTTGTTTGTATGTGTGTGTGTGTGTGTGTAAGCCTCTCTATCTTGATAATGCTCAGTGCACTCATGTATAGAGAAATCATTCCGTGCCATGGAAATGAAGCTTAATATGTTCTGTATGAAAAGACAAAAAGATATGAGGGTGGGTTATTTCTGCTGTATTATTAAGGTTATTATTACCTTTGATATAACTGCTACATAAGGCGGCAATGCCACTGTCAGACTGTGCAGACAATCAATAAATAAATCAATCAAATCAATTAAAGTGTATCACTGAGCTTTTCTGTGGGAGCTTTCTATTAAGTTGTAATTATTCTAAAGCTATTTAAAATAAATATTCATACAACTTTCAAACTATTTTCATATGTTATATTATATTGGCATTTAAATTGTAGACAAATACGTGTGTGGGTTGTGTGCACATGCATGTTTGTAAGAGAGTGTATGTGTGTGTGATGGGGATAGTTAACTTCTTCATGTAAATAATTTACATTTATTATTTAATCTTCATTAAATAATATAAAACAAGAAATTTGCACCAAACAAACCAAAGATAGGTTTCCTGTTGACTCTTTTGATCCACTGATCATTGCTCCTTCATGCATGCTGAGGCTGACGCCAGCATTCGTGTGGTTGGTTGTTACCACTGTGTGAATCTGTGGCTGACATTTTTTCCCCATTATATATTCAGACATTTGACTTTGTTACCCCAACATAAACTATTACTGATTATAATATTAAAAATTCTGTTACGGTTCTGTGTATCAATGTAAATTGGTTTTTATATCTTACTTATTTAAATATAATTCCATAATAATCACTTACTCCACACTTGTTTTTGACATTTTTTTTTCTTTTTTCATATCATCATGTGTTCTTTCCTGTCTAAAGGCTTGTCGTACTTCTGTTTGTCTTTTCCTCCCTCTCTTTCTCTTTTCTCTCAGCTTTTGTTTATGTGGCTTTTTTTACAAACATTCTATATTTCTAGATTTTCCAAATTATCTTTCCTGTTTACAGTTTTTGTTTTATGTCTTTCTTTATGCAGTTCTTTGCATTGTTTTCAGTTCACACACACTGGTTTGTCCCAATTTCAACAAACATATTTTTTTTCATTTTTTATTTTAATAACTCTTCGTCTCTCTTCACCGCACTTCATTATCTCTGGTTTCTTTCAATTTCTCTTTCTCAGATTTCCTCTTTGTATTTTCAGGGCTATTTCAATTCAATGTTTCATCCCACACATGTGCTCTTTTTTATTCATATATTGATTAATTTAGTTGCCTTTTTCTTTTTTTATGTGTAACCTCTTCTGTATTAGATGATGATTTTGCTGTTCTCGCTTGATGCTGATGAACTGCAAATATTTTTCATTTTCTGCTCATAATGAGTCATCTTTCCTTTCTTTCATCAGACAGACCCGTCTTCTCTCATCGCTATGTTGTGCTGCTCAGTCCGTTTGCCTTCACTTCTCTCCTTCTCGTCTTCATTTGGAGCCCGGTGTTAAAATATGTTCAGTTCCTGAGATATTTGGTTCTCCTGATTGGTGCTGACATGAATATTCAAGAATTTCACATATTGTGGGAGTATCCTTGAGACAATGTGTGAACGAATGGTACTGAAAATATTTGTGCACTCTCCTCAAACTGCAACCTGTATAATGAATTATTCCGAAAAGGCAATAAAGTTTCAGTGTTAAGCATAAACCGCAACTGTTCACATATTCAAAACAATTCATAGTTTGTGAAATATGATTAATTGTCTGAGCTGTTTAGCCTGATTGATTACAGGCATACAGATAAACAGGTATAAGGTACAGCAGAAAAAACATGAGTGAGTAACCTATACTAGTCTAGGCTAATACAAAATGATTTCAGTACTGCACAGTGTTGACAACAATGCCTGAAATCAACCCTTTTCTCAACTCCAGATGAGCGTGGAGCAGAGCTCTCCAACCCTGATCTTGGGAACTACCTGCTGTCTTCAGTTCCAAACCACCTGTCTGTAATTATCAAGTAACCCTGAACACCTTGATTTGCTGGTTCAGGTCTGTTTGATTGGGGATGGAACTGAACTCTGCAGGACGGTAGACCTCCAGGAGCAGGGTTAGAGACCCCTTGCCAATGGATACCAGGCCTGCTGGCCAGTTGCTCTTTCTGACTGCTAGAGGTCGCCATTTTATCACAATTACAATGTAGCTTGTTAATGTAAATATTTAGAAAGGCTGAGTGGGCCTTTTATTAACTTTCAAAACTTTGCCTCAAAATCAACAAGGTTTATTTCAAATGAAACTGAAAAAGTCTAAAAAGAAAGCACTGTCATCTCATCTGTAGTGCAGTGGGTTGTGGACACTATAGCCCACAAATGCACTTTTTAACACATATATTTGCAATAAATAGTTTAGTACATCTGTTTCTCTTTTACATTTCTTTTAAATGTATACTACTATTTTACACCTACTACTCCTTATTTTGTGTACAGTTTAGCATGATATGATCTTAAAGTGAATAGCCTTTGAAACTGAAGATATTTTCAAGGTAATATGCAGAGAACATTTTGTACGTACTATAAGAAGTATTAGTATTATTTATAGACCTCATTGTGGTTTCTCCAAACCACTAGTGTCATGTGTAGTAGAAAAACAGGCCCACTTATAGACACAACCATGCACCACCAGTGAGATGAACACATGCATTACGAACAGCCAGCGACAACACAGGATATGGCAAGATGCATTAAACAACTGACCAAAGTCTCGAACATCAGGCCTTAATGCATCTTCATTGGCTGTCTTCTGCTCTTCGCTCTCTGTTCATTGACTTTTTTTTATGTTTTAGGCAAGTGCTGCTTCTTCTTCTCCAAAAACAGCTCTCAAGTAAAATTGTTGTGGATTACTATAAAGCACACCAAGATTGCCCCAGAAATGGTCTCATGTAAGTATTTTTTGTAAGTACTTGTTCTCTTTTTTACTCCAATTGACACATTTACCATCACCATTAAATATTTCCATTATCATTAAACATTAATGAGAAGCATTTATAAACATGTCTAAAAATGCACATTTAATAACACTTTTTTACTCTAAACATTCTAACGCTGCATCGTTTCACAGCATACAAGTTTAATAGCATGTTAAAAGATTGGTGAAGTGTAGAGGAGTTAGGCCATTAATCACGTTCATACCAACTACTTTTCCACCTTGACCAATGGAGCTCGCCATTTACTGCATCAAGCACCAGTCTCATTTTCCGCCATCATTTTGCCTTTGTACAACAAGACTTACAGTATTTAATTGAACTTCAGTGTATCTTCTTGTGAAAATGATAACTAAAAAATGCAAACAGTAAAATAATGGGGTCCTCATAAGGGTTCTGCACTTTGTGCAGTTTAAGCTAGATTCACAGAAGTGGGGAGAGCTGCGCAGGACACACCACCTCT
This sequence comes from Labeobarbus marequensis, assembly GCA_034780575.1. Taxonomy (NCBI): domain Eukaryota; kingdom Metazoa; phylum Chordata; class Actinopteri; order Cypriniformes; family Cyprinidae; genus Labeobarbus; species Labeobarbus marequensis. Next base: position 24,032,816 of record JAUZSZ010000134.1, read on the forward strand.
GCAAATCACATCATAATTTTTCCATATGCATGTGATGTCACTTGTTTTTTGCTGGACAGAACATAGATTTATATAGACTTGTATGTTTGTATAGTATCAGTGAGGAGATCACACACAAGATGACCAGCCACTGATACAGCAACCTGCACATCAAGATCTGATCAACAACCAGCCACGTACCTAAAGATGAGGCCCTACTGCATCTTCATCGTCTGCCTTCTCTTCACCTTCTGCTCACTTACTCAAAGTGAATGTGCGTCTTTTTTATTACTTCTTGATTTTTGGAAATGTCTGGATAAACTGCTAACAATTTAACATATATTTATGAGGCATTTTCCAGATTATTAAAGGAGTCATGAACTGCATTTTTTGTTTTCTGAGGCACACTTATAATGTTAGTATGATTTTTACATAATACATAATTTAGAAATAAAAGGCTATTTTCTACACTGATTTTAGCCCTCTGATTTGAACGCTTGTTGGAAGGGGTGTGTAACAACACACTGCTATGACTGTTAAGTCACTTGCTTGATTTACTGACGCATGAACAGCAATAAATGATTTTGAGACACAGAACATCTGACTGTAGAATGAACACGGTTAGGCTGCTTGTGTGTTGTGGTATTACTGTAAGGGTTCATATCTTACAGTAAAAGTCTGTTTGCAAATCCTGCACAGAATCTGTGACTGATTTACCAAAGAATCCGCAGTGAAATGTACTAAGCAAACAAATAATGCCCAACTGAAGCATCCACATAGTTAAAAAATAACCACCTTCCTGGCATTAGGATCATTTGGAAGGTAATATTTGATTTTATCATAATATGATCTGATTCTGAGGAGGCGGTCTTTGTCGCACTATGACCTAATAATAGGATAAATTCTGAAACAAGCCAACTTCTGAGCTTGGTTTCAATAAAAGCAGTTTTTTGTCTAACAAGGAAGTTTTGAGTTCTGAAACTCACAGGACCTCTTACATGGCAAAATATCCAGGAAAATTAGATTTCTCAGTTCATGACCCCTATAAATGTATCTGGGTTTGAACACAATGTTAATTACATTGCATTTTTCATCTGTATATTTTCTGGCAGTCAGGCAAGGTCCCGACAAGTGCTGTTTTTCTTTTACCAATGTAAAAATCCCAGTAAACCAGGTTAAGAGTTATCATACTACACATCCTGAATGCCACAGAAGTGGTGTCATGTAAGTATTTTTGTAACGTCTTAGAATCATTTATAATTATAAATCGGTTATGTAAAATCTTTAACCATCTTCTCTTTGAATTTCAGTATCATCACAAAAGCTCAAAGGGAGATCTGTGCTGACCCGTCAGAGAGATGGGTTCAGAGACTGATGTATGCTCGAACCATGAAGGAGATGTCACAGAGCAGCTCTGAGGACAGAGAATCTAAACCAGTTGCCCTCTTTAAAGTGGACACAGAGGCAAAGTAAAGTGCTTGTTACAGTATATATCTAATGCTTTTACATTTTTTTAAACAAAACAATACTGGGTTACAGGTACCTTGTGAATGTCTGTAATTGAGCAGAAAATATGATCATATAATTTATTTAGAAATTCAAGCAAGAACTTAGATACAAATATTGGTAGGAGGTCTTAATATTATCTAAACGCTTTACAAGCATTGTCAAAATGATAATTTTGTTTTTCCCTCCTGAAAGGAAAGTGTCAGAGTCAGTCAGAACATCAGAAACTACACCACTCCACCGACCAGAAGAAACAACTCTAGTCCTCTTCAAAGAGTCACATGACCGGTTAGATTTTCTCCTTTTTTATATTGTCTGTTTAACCTTAGAAAGTCTTCATATTATCTAAACCCTTAGCAGACATTATTAAAATGACATTGTTCTTCCCTCTTTAAAGGAAAGCATCAGAGTCAGTCAGAACGACAGAAACTACACCACTCCACCGACTGGAGGAAATGTCTCTTGTCCACTTTGAAGAGCCACATGACCGGTTAGATTTTCTCCTCTTTTAAGTTGGCTGCTAACTCAGGAGGATTTTATTTTATCATAGTCAACAATGTAAAAACCACAAAGTAAGATGTAATGTAAAATGTTCTATTGTAAAAACCATAAACACTGGGCCAGAAGTATCCTTATTGTCAAGCTGTGTAATAAAATTTCATATCCCAGATGTAACAGGTAACTATGTTGCATACTATACAACTATTGTGTGAACAGCAACTATTTCTGTTTTTTTTTTTTTGGTGAACACCGAAAAATGCAGATCCCAAATAGTGAGCATGCATACACCAATAGAAATGTACTAAATCCAATAGTCCAGTACAGTTATTAATTAAATTCATTAAGATTACTTTATTAAAGAACTTTCACTAAATTCTTCCAAGACAGAGAAATGAGAAATAATAGCTTTCATATGCGTGACATTGGAGCCGCATCTGGAACGTAATATACTGAGAAAAAAAACCCCAACTCGAAATACACTTAAAATAATTGCTTTATAAATACAAAAACAAATCTGTATTATATATTATAAATGAGCTCTCTTTCATTTGTGCCATACAGATCCACTCACTTCTGCATGCGGCCAGGGTGAGAATAGCTACAGCATTTCTTATCTACAGTATGTTGAGACAACAGGACTAAGGAAACCATGACATCTATGAATGCAGAGTACAACTACATCAGCAATCATCATAGATAAATATATAATAAATTATATTATATCAATAATTATATAGTTTGTGTGTGGTACCTACTGTAAAGGCTACTTTAAGAATTGAATTGAGAATTTCTAGAGCTTAAAATTGTGCCCTCTAGTAAGACACTGCAGTACTGCACATTAGAATATGAATCGTTGCACAATGTACTATACAATACAGCACCATATACAGTACAATGCATTTGGTTTTTTAAATACAAACAGGGTGGGTAGGCTGTAGGCTACAGAAGAAATGGAGCTGAATTAAATAAATGTATGTATAATACACAAATGAAATGTTGTTTGGTTTATAATGTCACTACCCAGAAGATGAAACTGTACTTTTTTCTTCTTTGTCTTACTTATATATCTCTAAATCCCCCCTCCCCTTTTTCAGAAAGGGTTTTCAGCCTTTGCAGGCCAACTCAATGTCACATATTCTATTTATGTGTATTATTTAGGAAAAACTACAAACTAAATCCAGCACTGTGCATCACACAAAGCAAAGATACGTTACTAAAAGGCTCTTTTGATTGACTGATGATACCTAATTCAGCAGCACGCTGAGGCTGTCAGCAGCATTTGTGAGGTTGATTGTTACTGTGTAAAACTGTGGGTGTTTGGCATGTTAACCCTCCCCCTTTATTTTGTCTTTTCTTCAGGAATTACTGGAAGTCAGTTTTTTTCATGAATCTCTCCTTGACTTCTATTCAATGAAATTCTATTTCTCAATTTTTATACCCACATGGACTACTATAATTGTTCATTTAACATTAACTATCATTTAAAGTGCCTTAAGATTTTTGCATGACTTTTTTTCATGAATCATTCCATTAATGATTTTATTCATACTCATCCCTGTACTCATGTCATATAATCCCTTAATTCCACAAGGTATTAATCATGTAATCATTCCTACTGAATGTTATTTTTATCTTTTCTCTCTTTCTTCATTTCTTTTAGTTTTTGCTTCCTATCCTTATATTTGTTTTACTCTTTTATGTTTGCCTGAAAATGTTTAGTTTTCAAGAATATACACATATATAAACACTTGTTTTTTTTTCTATTTTATTTTCAGTTTTCTTTAGGACTTCATGAATTTTATATTTTATACCAAAGGGTTAAATAATAAAGAAGGCTGGTTAGCATGGTCCTGTTTGCACCTGCTGTTAGATGCTGTAATAAAATAAAAAATAAAAAAAACATCTCTCTCGCCAGCCTATTTCAAAATTTCAACATTTAATTTCAACACATAAATTGGGAATTATTTATTTATATATATTAAATGTTTTACCAGGACACAAGTTTGAGATTGACTTTAATTTGTTGTGATTAATTCAGTTGTGTTTTCTTCAATGAAGTAACTTTTTTGTCAGATACAGTCCTTGAATAAAGTAAATAAAGGATATATAAGTCTTTGTCATCCCCTACCTCTGCTTCTTTGCTTCTCGATTGTCTAGTTGAAGCTCTTGGATTCCTGTGTTCCTTTCAGTCTTCTCAAAGAACTTAGTCCAGAGATTCCTGATCGATCACTTTTCTTGCACCAGCACTATGCCATGTTCTGCTCATTCAGCCTGTATTGAGGTCCTAAAATCTCATTGGACCCGGTCAGTTACCTCTCTGACCACTAGTGGCCACCATTACATAATTCTAAAGCAGTTTCAGATTTTAACTAGCATTATCAGGCTCTCAATATCATGGTTATGTGCACTTTTTTATGTTCATTTATAAGTTCAAAGGTAAAAATATATGTATGTATTACCCCTATAATTATTTTCTGAGGATTTGGCATTTTTGACCTATAAGCGTCAATATTTTTTTCTTACAGAGCAACTGGAATGAGACGTGCTTTTTTTTTTGTCTGTCACAGGGCTGCAAATTGGATATTTCATTCCAAAATAATTAGCAGCCAAGAGCTGAGCTGAGCAGAGCCGAAGACTGCAAGTAAGCGTCCAACTGAACCAGACAGCTTTGATGTAGCAGATAAGACATGGGACCAGACAGGTGGTGGCAAGCACTGATGCCAGCCAGTGTGTTTTTTCTGTCGCAGATTGTGGACAAATGGATTAGAAATGTGTTGTATTCAGACTTGACAATCAAAATGCAAAAATGACTTCAGGATTAATTGTCCTGCCTATTCTTCATCCAGCATATATCTGCATTTACGGTGATAAAACTGAAAATCGGTTAAAACAAAAAAAGCGATAAGTGGATAGTGGATCAGCTGGCTTTTAAAACAGACATTATGACAAAACTACTAAATATCACATTTTAAATACATATACAGCTGTTTATTCTACAACCTTTGGTGGATGAAGGCTAGCCGCAATATATTTTGTGCATGCATCTCCACTCCCCCCTCCTCTTTTGTCTGAAGGGCCAAAGAAATATTAAAAACTAGATATGAAGTAATCATTAATATTAAGACCACAGCCACACTTGTCCCTCCAGATGGAAAGCTATAACATGTTTTCCTATTATTACAGTGCATTTGATATTTCTTTGGTGTCCTGGTTTCTAAAACCACATGGAATACAAAATGCATTTATAAAGAAAAGCCAGGATGACTTTTTAGCATTTCACATTACACTTTTACAGCTGGCGTCATAGAAGAAAGATTTTATATTAACCACATCCGCCTAGAATATCCTGTTGCTAGGTGACCTGACAATAAAATGACTGACATTGGGATGGTGGGGTGGGGGGGTAACCTTCATGAATATTTATAGCGAAATGTCTGACGACTGGTTCCTGTTTGTTAAGCTTAAGAATGGAGCATCTAAATCTCACTAGTGGAATTACTTCAGCCTCCAAAGACTGACATGATATCATTACACAAAGAGTGCATGTGTGTACTAAAAATCTCAAAACAGCCTGAACTGAAATCGATTGTCTGTTTTCATTTGGCTGTTTTTTCCCAAGGGCAAAGAAATAAAGCAGGAACACATATCTGCAGTGCAGGCTATACATTAGCTCATGCACCTCACAACCCTTCAGACTTCTTTATACTTAAGCACTTGGGTTGTCATGAACACCTTGATACAATTATACTGCAAATAAAAGAGTCTTAGCAGCACATTAAAATGGATTCCTTCAGGGTAAAAATATAACGACAAAGTCCTTTCACTTTGGAGAAGCTTATTCCTGAGGTCTATATATGGAATGATTGGGAGATGAAATCTAGAGAGTATAATAAGTAAGAATTTTTTGTAGCTAGAAATATTCTGAAATAGTGTACAGTACTTTATTGGCATTCCATGCAGAACCTGTAGCGTCCATGGAAGCTTTCTATTGCACAAAAGGTTCTTTATAGTAGAAAAAGGCAAGAACTGTCCACTGAATGGTTCCTTGTAGAAGCCAAATGCTTTTTCTGTGGAATAACAACAGGTTTCTTTTTGGAACCTTTTCTTTTAAGAGTGTACCATACTGCATCAAATTGTATGTAAGCCTCTGGTGCTCTTTCATCATTTTTTGATTTTTTTTTTTTTTTTAAGAAATTTTTACTACATCAGAATGAAGCACACACACCCACACACACACACACACACAAAATCATGGACATAATCTGAAAAGGTTAAATGGTCCTAAAAGTTACAGTCACACACCTCACGGTCAAAAATGACATTCATTTCATTGAAATAAAAAGGGTCATCCTAATCACCATGGAAGGAGCAACAGATGGTTAAACTGATCAAAACATCCTTATTATATCAATCATATCGTTCAATAATTTTCTCACTTTTTCCGTGCTAAGTATGTGCATATTCAAATAATGGCACAAGAAGAAAAATTATTATGTATATTATTATGTATATTATGCAGATTGCCGGTCTGCAGGCTGGGAAATGGCAAGTGTTCTGAATATGTGCCACGGCTGCAGACCCACAGCTGTTGACACAACAGACCCAGATGGTTTTGATTTGCAGCTTGGTTCATTGTGACAGCTCTGGCTTTGGATGGCCTTTTGAGTCAAGGTGCAACACATCAGCATTTTCAAAGACTGTCGGTGACAGGCCATGGCTCACCAAAGAGTATCCTTCTGGATAAACAGAAGGTGAATATTCCCAGAGGAGCAGGGAGACTGTGGTTTAAAGGGAAAAAATTAAACACAATTGATAATTGTGATCTAATAACAAATCTAGTAATTGTCTAATTTTTCTGTTCAAGAGAAACCAGCAGAAGGAGATTCAGAAGGAGGTGTCTACGTTTGCCTTCCTTGTGCTCCTAAAACATTGCATGAAAGTGAGATTTGAAAGGTGGCTATATTCTATATTTACTGATGGTTGCAGCCTACAGTATTTTTAAGCAATATAAAAACATTCAAAAATTCGTAAAAATTTAAATATATGAGGAAATCATCATTTAACTTTAAAGTCATATATGTTGACTGAATTTTTTTGTGTGTGAACGAAAATCCTTTTAACTAATATCAATAATATTTCAAACAATCGGGATAATCCAGTTATAACCTGTCTATTAGGGCCGTTAAAGGCACTACTGTTACTTTAAATCCACTGTGTAAGGATCTACTATCGCTCACTGACCCAGTAGTAAGTGTGACGCCTACCGTTCACTGCGCGCACTCACTTCAACATAAAGCTGACGCTCGCCCTGGAGCTGCGCCTGATAGTGTCCAGTACAAACCAAAACAAGGATTTCTAGCTTTCAAAGTAGTTTAAAAAATCGGGAAATGGACCAGAAAGACACAGAAATGAACGAAAAAGGAGTTTCTTCTTCTACCAGCGGAGTTGTTGTTCAAGTCAGGGAGAAGAAAGGAGCTTTACGCGCTGCCATCCCCTATATGCCCTTTCCAGTAGCTGTCATCTGCCTGTTTCTCAACACATTTGTGCCCGGACTGGGTGAGTACGACGAGGCGATTCGCCCATTTTACACACAACCACCTGACCTGCGAGAAATAACACTGTACTTACACCCGAAGAAAAAACGGCATTCCATCAACAAGTTCTTTCAGTGCGCGCTTTAAGTCATTTAAATTTGCTTTAAATATACTTATGCAGTTTAACTATATATGTAGCCTGCTACAAGCTTGCAGTTATTGTTTATACTTTGCAATTGCGATTTGAATGTCTAAATACTTGCTTATTGTATGTGTTCATTCAATTCATTCATGCATTCCTTAAAACGTTTTTATTATTATGTTTTTGGTGATATTTTTGTGTATAGGTCAATGACGTGACGTTAATTTTTTGTACGTGTCTATTATTACTTATCACAGCAAAACAGAAAAATGCAGTTCATACAGACAAATGGATCCACCTACAATGAACATGTTTTCAATTTTTGAATTAAAATCTTTCTATGTGTTTGTGGGTCATGAAGTCAAACATGTGGGTGGTACAATGAAGAAAAAGTCTCATCAAAAGGCTGAAAATCTCTACAAGATGACCCTTGAGTAGGCTGGCTAACCTTGTGTTATTATATTGCTTCAGAAAATAAATACTGAAAAGGTTTTGTTTGTATAAAAGTGGTACAAGCAACATGTAGAAAGCCATGTTGTTGTCATGTGACAAAAAAACATAAACAGGAAATGATATCTTGATTAGTTTGAGATGTCTAAAACCCAAAGAAAATTACATAATATTTTGGCTTGTGAGTTAAAAATGCATAATATTTGTGAAAAAAAAAAAAATCAGTATGCTTACACTGTAGTCAAAGTATAAGAAGTATATGTTGTTTATATGAATTAAAAGATTATATTTCTAATAGCCAGGCACATGCGTTTTAATATAGATTATTTTTATGGTCAT
>JAUZSZ010000134.1:24048489-24060155 GCA_034780575.1 Labeobarbus marequensis
GAGCCCATGTTTGGATGACGATGATACAAGGGAAAATGCCAAGAGCCAAATGGGGCTCTCTTGAGCACACAGTCTGCGCTCGTGTTGTCAGAGACCATTACTACTCTAGTTAGTGAGTCATGCCTGACAACCTGCTCTCCTCACCTTTAATTGCAGATACTTTGCAGGGCATGTGTTGGGTGCCAGATGAGTTTAGATTTAAATCATCAAATCATGTTAATTTGCATGTGCTCATGTGCACAAATTGAGGGTCTTATTAATAGATTTTATGTCCAGACAATGACAGAGCTGGGCATCTGGGTCATTGCTTATGCAGCAATGTTGCACAAAACAGTTCTTTGACACTAATAATGCAATAAGCATACTTTTAAATAAGTTGCTTCAGACGTTTCAACTAAACAAGGCTAGAAATGTTTGCTTTGGACAATTTGGAATTTGAGTGAAGTAAAATGTACATACAGAGCTAGAAATTTTATCTAAAACAGCAAAGTTTGTCAGGACAGACTTTGAATTTTGGATGGATGGATAGATATTTTATCATATTTAATAAATGATGTTTTGTGTACCAGGATGGAAGAACTCTTCATTTCTCATAATGCATTACCTGTGCTGAATCTGCAATTTAGTAAATCCCTCTGGTTCTAAACAGTTTTTCCTATCCAACACTGCAGATTTAAAATTAAATCGTGACATTAGTCTCCTGACTGGCATCTTTGAACATTTTTTTCCTTATGTGTTCAGCCATTCTGAAAATCTGTGGCATCAAAATTATTTTGACAGTTGGATTCACAGCTGTTTAATTTTAGGCTTGCATGCTCAGATGAACCATTTGTTCAGGCATACTAGAAAAACCTTGTTTTAATTCAGGCTTAAAAGTAGGCTTTTCAAAAAATATATTTGGTTTATATGTAATCACATATGGATGGAATTTCATCCAAAGAAAGGAGTTTCTCAAGGTCTAAAAGTGAAAAACCTTTGACTTCTCATCTTAATTTGATCTGAATCTAAATGGGAAGTCTTTTCACATGAGAAAAAATTGTGACTTTTTTTTGAGCATGCAGATTTCTGGCATGTAATACATGCAAAGGAAGAATAATAAAGTGCTAAAAGCTTTCCGCAAATAGAGGGAAATATATAGTGACTATCATACAAAACCCTTGTTTGAAACGGACAGTACTTTAAGCCTAAAATTAGAGTATCATTTAATATGTGAGTGTTGAAGTGCAAAGAAAAGACAAAGGTCGACCACTTCAGATGCATTTAGCTTCAGAAACACAGCTTTATGAAAATGCTAAAACTGAATGTCCTGAATAATTTATTTTAGAATTAATGGATTTTTATAAATTTATAAAAATTTTTATATAATTTTCCCATTTCCACAATATATTTTTACCCAACCAGGAATGTACAGTAAATTACAGTAATCAGCGGTTTGACAGACGTCTTTTCAGTGATAACCCTGCTGACCAAACACTGTAAACCATTTTAAGTTGGTTTCCTAATCTTCTACTGGTTTAGCTGGTTGGCCAGCTGGTTTAGGTGCAGACCACCTTAGGCTGGTTTAAACTATTTTCTCAGCAGAGCAATTTGAGAGATTTGCGTTGCTCATGCTGATGCTATCCTAACACTCTTTGAACTGAACCTATCACTCTAGCCCTGGTGCTCTTCTAGTTTCCATGACAGCAGATGCTTGCAAAAGCCTGCCTGCCTGTCTCCTCTAAGATTGAAAGAGGTAGATAAGCCAGCAAATGAATTAATTCCAAGGGGGTCCTTCAAAGTAAACTTAAACGGGCAAAAAAAATTAAGTATGGTTATCATTTTAGATTGCATTACTTCTTTTTGACCTTTAATAATATGTTAAAAGCTTCTTGTAAGCTTTTCATAAAGCAACGGAATTACAGAGAAAAAACAGACATGCAGAGGAGCCTGTGACTGTCAGGTAGAGGACTCTTGTATGCAACCTTAACTCTCTTGTGGATTCAGGCTAAAAATAAACTGACTGCAGAGGTCAACAGTGTAGTGGTGCTCTAATTTGGTGTTTTACTTGACTCTTTTCATTGGGTTAACATATTCAAAGATTTGCAATGCAAATTCAAGATGAGTCTGAAATCAGATTGTTTCAAGTATGTATGAAATTCAGTGAAAAACTTTCCTTTCAGCCTTTGATGAAGTATGTTTAGTGGGTATGAAGATGTGAACTATGAAAATATATACTATATTCACTAGCTTAGCATTGTATTTTGACATTTTTTTGTAATATATTGTATATATTTATAGAGAGAGAGAGAGAGAGAGAGAGAGAGAGAGCGAGAGAGAGAGAGAGAGAATTTTCCTCTCAACAGCTGAAAATTCAGTTTTACTATCACTTGAATAAATATTTTAAAACATTAAAATAGAAAACAATTTTAAATTGTAATAATATTTCACCATATAACTCTTTTTACTGTTTTTTTCTAAACTAGTAAATGCATTTTTGATGAGCATAAGATATTCTTTCAACTACATGTGACAAACCCCAAACTTTTGAACAGTAGCCTGGCTCTTAATTCAGTTCTCTGTCATCATGATACTGCATATGCAGATATACTGCTTATTTGACGTATTGCTGTTTGCCTGCATTATAATAGGGAAGTATATGCATATTTGGAGAATGTTAGATTTGAACTAGTCTAAAACAGCCAGACTGAAAAAAACCCTTCCCAGTTTTGTGTAAAATATGCATCAGACAGTCAGTAAACAGACTGTAGGTGGTTGGTGGACATCTTATAAAGGAATACGCCACCGTTTTTCCATATTCCAGTATGTTCTTCCCTCAACTTAGACGAGTTGATACATACCTCTCCCGTCTCAGTGCGTGCACTTAATCACTCTAGCGCGCAGCGCCACTATGCTAGCGTCTAGCTTAGCACCATTCATTCCTTAGGATCCAACCAGGGATGAATTTAGAAGAGCACTTCGACCTCAGCGCAGTAATATTATCACTCCTGAAACTCCCCTTCCACACAGGTAGAAGTGAAAGTCTTGTTGGTTCTATTGACGAAGGGGGAGTTTTCAGGAGTGATAATATTACTGCGCCGAGGTCGAAGTGCTGTGAAGTGCTCTTCCGCCATACATTATAGTTATCATTTTTTATCCGCTTAGAAAATTACCACGTTTTATTTTGTGTCACCATACTTACTCGTGTAACTACTCATGTAACCGTCTTTAAATAGGGAAAACATGGAAGTGTTTGGTGGCTTCTAAATTCATCCCTGTTTGGAACCTATGGAATGAATGGTGCTAAGCTAAATGCTAGCATATTGGTGCCGTGCGCTAGAGCGATTAAGTGCATGCACTGAGACAGGAGAGGTATGTATCAACTAGTCTAAGTTGAGGGAAGAACATATTGGAATATGGAAAGACAGTGGCGTTTTCCTTTAAGACTGAGAATGGAAGAAAAACAAATAGAAACTAATGTCTCTCAAAAGTGCAGTGAAAGAAACCACAGGAAATCTTTGTCCAAAATATGAGATTTCTTTTATTAAATTGCAGCTGATAGATTCAGTTCAGTTACAATACTATACATGATTACCAGAATGAGGGCACAGTTGGTGTTTTTGTGACAATAGTTAGCTTTGAGAGCTGAAAAATGGCTTTCAGCACAAGGTTTTTGGCAGCAGATAGAAGACCACTGAGCGCTGTAACTTCTAATTTTATACAGACGGTCTCTTCACTCACAAAATGAGATGAATGGGATAACATCATTCAGAGACTGTTATTGGTTTCATTTTTAATACAGCTGCGCTGTGGCAATCGGCAGAGACACCCGATAACAAATTACACTGATGCTCTTGCTTCAGATTACATAAGATTTGCAGTGTGATTAATGACAGAGTCTATATTAGCAATAAACAGCAAACAGAAAAATCTGATTGAAAGATTTGGCAATAAAGTACAAGTTCAGCTCGAAGTTTAAATTTTGGGGTAATGAAAATGACTCAAGTTGTTCCCCTTATGGGGTTTTCATATCACAAATTGTTCTAGCATGCTTTCTCATTTCTGATCTTCTCAAGGCCCAATCACTCCAAGTGAAATTGTCCCTTAAAGTGTGTATAAAATGAGCAGTATTGGTGCTGTGAGCCTCATAAAAGATAGTGTTAATCCAAATTACTCTCTCTTCGGAACAGCCAGTAAATGACTGATGAGTAATCAGCTTCTCAGAGAATGGCTGAAAACTGTGATGGCTGCAGGCAGACTGACTTTGTCGTGTCTCCTCGCAAGCTGTCTTGGCTCTCATCCTTGAGCTGTTATAAATAGAGGCCACAGAGCTGTTGTGGAATTTTCAATTTCCGGAATGGTCGCTGTGCATGTTTTCTAGGCCTACCTTGAGGCTAATCTTTCACCTCGCTTTCCAAATGATTCTGTTATACATCAAGCTCTCGGGCCTAGTTTACGCGCCACCTGTGGACCAAACACAGTATGCGTAATGTTAAATGTTAGAGAGGTGCTGTATGTACTCTGCTTAATTTTCTCCATATGCATTTCAAAAAATATGACTTAAAAATGACTTTATCATATAGCTCTACTAGCTTACAAAAGATCACATTGCCATGAGATAACATTAACATTTTCAAACCATGGATTCCCTCAAGAAGTTATACACAATCATAGGCTACTGATTTAATAAAAATACAGTAATATTGTAAAATTATATTACAGTTTTTAAAATGTACATTTATTCCTGGAATGGCAAAGCTGAATTTTCAGTATCATTATTCCAGTCTTCAGTGTCACATGACACTTCAGAATTCATTCAAATATGCTGATTTGTTGATTAAGAAACTTTTCTTATTATCAACAATGTTGAAAACAGTTGTGCTGCTTAAAATTTTTGTGTATAAAAAATTTTTGTTTGTTGGCATCAGTGGTTCCATAAAGAACCTTTACCATCCATGGAAACTTTCTATTGCACAAAAGATTCTTCAGAGGAAAACGGTTCTCTAAGTAATTAAAATGTTCTAGATAAAATGTTTCTTTTAAGAAATGTTCTCGGAAAGGTTCTTTGGGAAACCAAAAATGGTTCTTATGTCATCGCTGCCAATACTCCCTTTTTGTAACCTACATTTTTAAAGGCACTGGTCTTTCGTGAAATTTCGTTTATTACTTATTGCTAAAAATCAATATCTCTACGGAGTTTTTGAATAGCATTATAACCTCTAGAACTACTAGTGTGCTCTATTTAAATCTGAAGAGAGGGAGAATGTGTTGAAATCTGTCTTTTGTTAAACTTAAGGTCATTCTTTGTCTCTCCAGTTTTATGCAATGGTTTGACGAACCATACTGTCTGACTTGAAGAAACTCAATCAATATGTGCAATCAACAAGTGAGGAGTCTTGTGAATGACTTGCTGAAACTGAATGGTTCATCCACTAGCTTCCAGTCTGAAGAAGGTGAACAATGAGAGAAAAGATAACTGATTTTCATTCCTTGCAGCTCCAAGGGTCACCGCGACTATTTATTCCAAACGTGCTTACAGTACGTATGTTTAAAACATCCTAGAGCGCTGAAAAATGACATTGGCACCTCCACACACGCTCTCCTAGCAACATTTGTCTCTCTCAGAAGAAAAGGAACTAAACGGGATAATTAACCTCCCACACTGGCAATGGGGCGCATGTGAGCAAGGCTGAAGAAAATTATAGTGATTGTGAGCCTAATGTGCAGGGACTAGGACCCCTCACCACCCTACTGTATCTTGTCTTCAAGCATCTCTTCTTCACAGAGAAAATGAGTGTGAATGTGTGCATGTCTTTGTTGAATAGTTATGACGTGTGATGTGGCCTCTAAACTATATGTGTGGCATATGCAAGCAGACATTTGCCTGGGTATCCCGTGCTTAATGCAGTTTGACAGGCAGAAGCATTGTTGACAGCCTGATGCGAGATCACACAGTTGATTTGTCCTGCGAGTGTGTGTGTGAGTGTCTGATAATATGTTGGAGTGGGGGTCCTTGCGTCATTCAGTTTGATTAGGGTGCTACAACCACCCAAGGTGTTATCTATCTATCTATTTATCGACTGTATCCATCTATCTATCTTTATCAATTTAATTTCAGTTCATACTGTATACACTATCATTCAAAAGTTTGGTGTCAGTAAAAAAAATCATACTTTTATTCAGCAAAGACATTAAATTTCTAAGTGACAAAAAAGATTTTTATTTCAAATAATTGCTGCTGTTTTGAACATTCTATTAATCAAAGACATCACAGTTTCCACAAACATATTAAGCGACAATAATAAGCAACAATGTTTTCAACATTGATGTTGATAATAAATTATTCTTTAGCACCAAATCAGCATATTAGAATGATTTATGAATGATCATGCAAGACTGAAGACTGGAGTATTTATGTATTTATCTATTTATTTGGTGACACATTAGTTTAAGGACCACTATTAACTAGTTGCTTATTAGTATGCATATTACTAGCTTATTGACTGTTTATTAGTACTAATAAAGCATGTATTAATGCCTTATTCTGCAAGACCATATTTTAGATCGCTTAATCCTATGCCTTACAGTAAATTTAACTACCTTACTAACTATTAATTAGCAAATTAGGAGTTTATTGAGGTTAGTTAATTGTGAGTTAATGGTGAGGATTAACTGGCTTACCAGACTTTTGACTACTGCAAAAAGTAATAATATAATGTGATCATTGCATGGTATTTATGGCTTAGGTGAATGGTTCCCAAGAAACAAAGATGGCAGCAAGCAGGTGATGTACTTCTAGGGCTGCGTGTGCCAGTCCAGCAACTGCCATTGAGATGAATGAGAATGCTTATGCATATCTCCTCCTCACGTCAAGGGACTAAGAGAGAATGATCTTTTTCCACTTCCTACACTCGTTTAACTTTAATTCATTGGTGTGTATTGTAAGCTGTCTGCTTTTGGGGACAGTACAGTAAGTATATTATTTGTATAACAGCTGTGGGAATAAAAAACTGTGAAAAGTGTTTTTTTTTCCCTTCTCCACTTGGAAAGCCCCTTCCAAATGATAAACTTAAGAGGTTCTGTCCCAGTTCCTCTCAATAACAGCCAAGCATTTTATAGTGGCAGACCATACTGTTAACTAAAGGACGGGGTGAATAAAGTACATTTCTCATAATGAGGAGGCTCATCAGTTTTGTGGGCTATGCTAATGTTCAGCCGCTGTCCCCCTTATTAGAATCTATTATTGTGATAACACTAATGAGATGCTAAACTGCGCTTGGCAGCATAGTGCTGCCTGCTTGCTCAGACTCCTTCAGTGTGAATTATGCTTATCGGCCTTACAAATATGGAAAGCTATTCATAACCTAATTGCCCTGGATTGAGAGTGAGAGAAAAAAATTTATCTAACAAGAGATGTCTTGGCGAGTTACAGTACCATGTTGGTTAAAGTTCCCAAGAGTTCCCAAATGAGACTTTTCTTCAGACTAGTCCTGCAGATCTGTAGAAAGATCAGAACAGCATAACACATACTTAAATGCTGAAAATGTCTCCTTGGAATTGCTTTGAGCCCAGATTTAAAAGCAGACTACTCTTTAAAGTGAACATGAAGAGAATATCTTTATATCTTAAATAACATGCAACAAATGTTTATTTATTTGTCTTTGCAAAAAAAAGAACATATTTGTAATCCATATGATTTGTTATTCCATAATCTTTTAAGCACAGTACAAACATTCATTTCAGCCAAGACTGCAGATGTAATGAAAGCTACAGGCATGTCTGACACTGACTGTCACTAAAATCACCATGTTAATTTATATTCAAGCTCCTCTATTAATATTTTATTCCATAATTATGTCTCAGACCTTACTGTAATGCGCTGTATTATTCACAACATGATGAATGATATCATTACAGTGTGCGGTTTTAAGATGAGATCAAGACTGAGGTCATGTTGCATGTGTTAACTATTTTAACCACAGAAGAGGATCATATTGTCCCATGTTGACGGCATCTCGCTGTATTTTTGTGACAGGTACATTCATCTCAGCCTTCACTGTTCTGTGTGGAGCGAGGACAGACCTTCCCGACAGGCACATGTGCTGCGTTTTCTGGCTGAACATCGCAGCCGCCTTCATCCAGATCGTCACCGCCATTGTCATGGTGGGCTGGATCATGAGCATATTTTGGGGAATGGACATGGTCATTCTTGCAAGTCAGTATTCCCCCATAATACCACTACAAGCACTTTTTTCATTAAATATTAAAATATTAGACATTTTTGGTTGTTTCGGTACACCATGCAGAATCTGCAAAATGTTAATTATTTTTCCAAAATAAGAGGGATCATACAAAATGCGTGTTATTGTTTATTTATTACTGACCTGAATAAGATATTTCACATAAAAGATGTTTACATATAGTCCACAAGAGAAAATAATAGTTGAATTTATTAAAAAGAGCTGGTTCAAAAGTTTACACCCCCTTGATTCTTAATACTGTGTTGTTAGCTGAATGATCCACAGCTGTGTTTTTTTTTTTGTTTAGTGATAGTTGTTCATGAGTCTCTTGTTTATTCTGAACAAATAAACTGTCTGCTGTTCTTCAGAAATATCCTTCAGCTCCCACAAATACTTTGGTTTTTCAGCATTTTTGTGTATTTGAACCCTTTCCAACAACGACTGTATGATTTTGAGATCCATCTTTTCACACTGAGGATGACTGAGGGACTCATAGGTTTGACTATTACAGGTGGTGAAAACTTTTTGTGTTTGAAGATCAGGGTAAATTTAACTTATTTTGTCTTCTGGGAAACATGTAACTATCTTCTGTTGCTTCTGAAGGGCAGTAATAAATGAAAAAAAAATATGATTTTAGGCAAAATAAGAAAAATGTAGATCTCCATTCTATTCAAAAGTTTTCACCCCCAGCTCTTAATGCATGTTTTTTCCTTCTGGAGCATCAGTGAGCGTTTGATCCTTCTGTAAGAGTTGCATATGAGTCCCTCAGTTCAGAGTGAAGCAGCTGAAGACACTGAGGTGAGATCTTGATCTTGTGCGCAACTGAATGGTTTCAGCTCTCTCCTTTGTAAACGACTCCTAATTAATGTCCTTAACATATAAAAGATCACCAGTCATCATCTAAATTCTTTAATTTAGAACAGTGAGCCGCAAGAACAGCTTACATTTCCAAAAACCTGCAGTACTCCGACAATAAATAGTGTGTAGGTCTGCTCAGACGTGATGCTAAACACTTTTCCACGTCAAAGACAGTTTTTACAAATATAAGTGTGGATTTAAGCGTATGCACACTCTAAGATCAAATCGCTTTCTAAATGAGGCCCTTGAGTATGGTATATCTTTTTAACAGGGGTATACTAGTACACAGTAAATTTTTCAGTACTAGTGTGTCGGTACGCATGTATACTGAACAAATATCATGTTGTTTTATTGTTTGGGACAATATTGGTTATTGATTATACTTTGATGCTGTGAACACATCCAAAAAATATTGAAGAATGTAAATAACCCTTGAGTCATTTTATTAGTTTTGAGATTCTGATCACACAGCAGAATATTGCTAAAGCGAAAGCATAAATAAAATATAAAACGTTATAGAAGTTTGTTTACATTAAAGAAAATGTAGTATACTAAAACTATATTTTATATAAAATAAATAGTTTATCAAATATATTGCACTCTAAAATTGCTGTAAAATCAAAACCATATGTCTAACCAAGTTATGTTCCAAATTTGAAGTTGATATCACAAAAATTGACATTCATGTAAGATTTTGTTTGGGTGCTCAGAAATCAATCAATTTCTGTCATGATATGACTTCTACCACATAAGTCACCAAATATGAAACCCTGACTGTCAGACCTTTCCAACTATATGTTTTGTCAAGAGTAAAAAAAGATTAGATTATAAAATAGCATAGTAAATTTTGTAGTATGAAACTTGACACCATCCACTAGGGGGAGGAGCTAGCTAAGAGGATTTTAAAGTACTGTTTCCATGGGAACGCAGTGTCTGATTTCAAAACGGTTCTCACAGGATGAATTTTGAGTTATACGTTTTCGAATAATCTAATTTAGGGTGATTACTAAAATATCTGATAGAGTAAAAAGGCAATTAAAAAAAAGAGTGCCAAGAATCCTGCCAGCGGAACGATGACAGTTTAAGGAATAAGAGAACATCATCCAATGTGAAATGCTCAAAGTGAAACCAAAAGTGTTTATGAATGAAGTTACACACTAACTGCACATTAGAATAAACAAACTGATCTTTAAAGTAGTGCTGTCAAACCATTAATACTTTAATACAGCACTACTTTAAAGCCTTCCTCATATTCCATCAAAATCTGATATTAATACTGAACCACTCCCACCCGGCCGACAGTGGCATTTGTTAAAAATTGCTACTTACTAAAGCCGAAACGTAATTTTGTTTCTTTTATTATAGTAAATAATGAATTTACGCTATTAATTTATGATGTATGCTACTGTAACCGAGCGTTCATACAGGGTTCACCTAAACACTTGAGTATAATAAAATAATAAACGGTAGTCAACAGTGTTAATCTGAAATTCTCCAGCTTTATTAGACATAACACACATGCGGGGAACCCGAAAATTTGATGCACACTGCCCGCATGTACACTTGCTTACGACATTCACTTCTTTTTCTTTTTAACACATCTCAAGCTATAATACTGCATTAGCAGCATCTGTTGTTTGCATCCATTAAAGTTTGCTTTTTTCTCTTTCTCCGAGTCAGTCAGCAAAACTTTACTGGTATGGACAACAACAGAAATACAGAAATTGGACAGGCAAAACAGGCTAATATAAAGTTCCAAAATGTTCTTTGAAACGACAAAGCTTTGTTTAAAATATTGAATACATTTCCAAGCCAAGCCAAGTTTATTTATATAGCACATTTCACACACAATGGTAATTCATAGTGTTTCAGAGAAAATTCTTAAACCCATGTGCTGTTGAGCTGTTAAACGCATTTAAAACATTTTATTTCTTTTTTTTTCATAAATGCAGAAATATTGTAATGAAACCATGCGTGACAAAGGGGTGTGGATCCATATTATGAGAATAATACCTTATATGATATGAGATATGAGCCTTATTATGAGAGTGTAGTCAGGCAGGCTGGGGTCAGTACCAGCAAACAGTGATAAATAGGGCAAAACAAAAGAGAACTCCAGGATACAGGTGAAGATCAGGGCAAGCAGAGAATGAACAAGACGAGAAAAACAGGCATGGATCAAAGACACGGCTGATCAGGCAATGACAAGACCAGACGAAACAAGACTCTGACTCAGACTAAGACTTGGAATGGCTCCGTCAAGCAGCTAACAGCTAAACAGCGATACATGCATACAATACTCAGCCCTGAATGATGGTGAGTGTGTGTGATAAACAGTCCATGTGATGGGCTACAGGTGTGTTGGCAAATCAGTGTAGTGTGAAATGGCTCATGGGAAATGTAGTCCACAGTGAGTGGTGAAGGGGGCCTCTGGTGGTGAGCGGGAGGAGTAAGAGGGACCAGATTCATGACACATATATTGTTCAGCTCGTGTTGATGATGTCACAAAGATTGACAGTGGTGGGTGTGTCTTATTAAACTTAACTCGACCCCTCTTGAGGCAGCAGTGGATTCGATTCGGGTTCATTTTCT
>JAUZSZ010000134.1:24060900-24086088 GCA_034780575.1 Labeobarbus marequensis
TTCAGTCTGTGTGCACTGAATTTATTTAATACACGAGTTTCACAATTTGAGTTGAATTACTGAAATAAATGAATTTTTCCACGACATTCTAATTTATTGCGATGCACCTGTATATGTATACATATACTTCATAATATATTACTATTTAATAAATTAGTACTTAAAATTACTTTATTTCAATTAGTGTTGACATTTCAATTTTTTCTAAGTTTTGAAAATAATTACATTTTATTTGATTTCAACCTTATTCAAATGAATGAAAATCATTTATAATTGTTTAAGTTAACAGTAACAGCACTGTCTAGTTACACAACACATTTGAATTAATTGTTCTCCTCTACAGCCATTTTTCTCTGGTAATGATAAAACGATTTGCTTGGAGTGAATCTTGCTGAGCAAGTTAGTTTATGTTTGTTAATTGTCAACATACGGCTGGCTAAAGGATGCTGGCTATAAATCTCCATCTGCGTTTGTGTACTTGCATAGACTATGTGTCGGGTTTCGTTGATTAATACTCTTGACGAGCATATCATACAGTAGCGTTCATGACATTTCATTATAGTGACCAAATCAGGATTTAGACTGAATCTGTATGCAATTGTTGACTCAGAGCAAAGGTAAAAGGTCACATGGCCCTCTTCAGCATGCAAACCAGTGCATAATCAGGTAGATTATTCTGAGCATGATGAAACACAGAAGAAGAAAACTGTGCGTATTGATCAGACGTTCAGAATGTGTTTGTAAGCACACATGCACACACACAGAGTGTGGTTTAGAGAAGTTGTGGTTTGTGAGTGATTGAGTGAGTGTGCAAGGGCTCCCTTGCGTCTGATTGCAGAGATAACACACACTTACAACAGTGTGTGGCTGAAAGAGAGACATGCATGTGTGTTTGTAGCAGCAGATGTCCAGAGGAGCGAGAGAAGGTAATGAAACAGATTCAATGTGTGTGTGTTAGGTGCAGTGTGTGTTTCTATTATCTGTAGATGGCTGATGTTAATATGCATGCGATATCTTGTCTGCTGTGACGTAGATTGTCCTCTAAATGCCAGGCCTGGTGTCACCTCATGACTGTGCCGCTGCTATTAGCATATATAAAACCCAGCACACAGACAGGACAGAGAGAGAGAGAGAGAGAGAGAGAGAGAGAGAGAGAGAGAGAGTTGAGATATGAATTAAGAAGGATGAAATAAGCTGCATCTGAATTTGAAGTAAATGGATTTGACTCATTTACAGATGTAAAATAGATTGTGAATGCCATTTCATATTGGCTCTGTGAAATCATTGATGAGTTTTCCTTCCTGTGTTGATGTATTTCCTTTTGAAACATGAAGTTGCAACAAGGCTTGTCCCTATTTTTTTAATACTCAGTAGGCTTTAGATTAAATCACAGAAATGAAACTTGTACTTGTCAGAAGCAGGTGGTATAAGAGAGAGGGACATTCCCATTCTAGAGAGCATCTGATTGGACAAAAATTTGTATGAACTGAATATGAAGCAGCACAACTGTTTTCAATACTGATAATAATAGTAAGTGTTTCCTGAGCAGCAAATCAACATAATAGAATGATTTCTGAATAAAAGTGAGACTGAAGACTGGAGTAATGATGCTGAAAATTGTAAAATATATTACAATAGAAATCCTTTCCTTAAATGGTAATAATACAGTATTACTGCTTTTACTATATTTTTAATCAAATAAATGCAGCCTTGGTGAGAGTAAGAATCTTCTTTCAAAAACATTAAAAAATCTTATCGACCCCAAACTTTTCAACGGTTGTGTACCTGCTTTTAAGAGTGCGTTGAAATATTAACCCCAAAGATAACTAACATGGACAACATGCCACAAAAATTTGGTTTTGACTTCACGGTTCTTTAAAAAAGTTCATATATGGTCAATTCTGATGTTGATTTAAAAAATAGTGTTTTACACTGTATGATCTTCATCCTTATTCTCTGTTCGCTCATTTCTATCTCTCAGTTAGATGGAGGAGCGAGAGAGAAGCAGAAGTCGATCTCCACGCAGGGTCGGTCGGGTGGAGCAGGTGGTGGGGAAATGGCTGCGCCGTTCTCGAGACTCTCTCAGCAGGTGGAGTAACCTCACACACACACACACACAAACACACAGACATATAATATTATAATCAGAGCAGAAATGCATTTCTTGAAGGATAGAAAAGCCTATAAAAGTGAAAACGCCCTTCACATTTGGAGTTCCAGAACATCACAGGCAGTTCTAATGTTGTTTAGATATAGCCACGGAAGACGGTTGACTTAGGCTCGGTCTCAGTTGGTGCTCTCAGCCTTGTCATCTTTTGATGTAGTGCACACTTTGATGATGTAATGTGTCATGGACTGTGAACAACACACAGAACAACCACCAAACCAGTCAGTCCGAACCATGACGGATCTCCCATGTGTTTAACAGACTGTGTGGGTTGAAGCCATCTTTTGGTTTTCTCCAAACCCAGATAGATATAGGGAAAAAACACTAATCAGATCATAGTACTATTTTCCATTAGTTAGGGTTGCAGGTTTTATGGTTCCCGTATAAGATTTTTGCCTTGGTTTCCAGATGGGCCCTACCATAAATTGCAGCTTGGTGAAGCTCGCAAGATTCAGCGTTTGTTGAGAGTGGTGTAGTACAAGTTAGAGATGTTGTTTGTGGGCTCTTTTTCTTCAGTAAATGCTAAAATATAATTAATATCTGTATCTAGAGAAATGTTTAGATGGCAAATAATTCCTTGTTTTCTCATGAGAACTGCTTTCGAGATTTTCTCGTACTTCCATCTGCTGTGGGCTTGTAGTTCATTTGTCTTTCACCCGCTGGTATAAACACAGTCGTCTCCTGCCATGCAACCACACGTTCATCAGGCAATTATCATCGCCATGTGTTTTAGAGTCTGTCGGCATACAGTGACGTCATTTCATGTGGTTTTCCACTGATTTGAATGTGATGTTTTTGGAGAAAGTCCTCAGTAGTTTAATTAGTACTGTAGTTATTTATTTTAGGATTTTCCGTTCTGGAAAATGCTAGTTAATGTTATCACATTGGAGTAAAATATACTTTCTTAGCTCAAACAACCCCTCCAAAAAGGTCATTTTTGTACTTTCTGTGATTTTTTTTTAAATACATGTTTTCCCCCCTGTTGTTTATTTTCAATTAGCACAGGTTTTATATTTCTTTCCGGGACTGATTGATTTTTCACTCAAAAACTCAGGTGCATAAGCTCAGATCATGAGGCCTACTATAAATCAGTTCCAAAAGAAATACAAAACCAGTGCTGACTGAAAGAAAACAAGTTGACCAAAAGATTGAATCCAAGATTTGTTGATAATATAGCATAATGAGAGAAAAAAAGTGACTGTCATTTTTGACCAGGCACACCAAATTAGATAAAGGATTTTTAGCACAACGCAAGAGTTAAAAAATGCAAAATGAACACTACTGTTCAAAAGCTTGGGGTGAGTAAGATTTTAATACTTTTATTCAGCAAGGATGCATTAAATTCATCAAAAGTTACAGTAAAGACAATAATGTTTTAAAATAAAAGCTGATATTGAACTTTCTATTCAACAAAGATAAAAAAAATCATGGTTTACTCAAAAATGTTAAATAGCACAACTGTTTTCAACATTGATAATAATAATAAATGTTTCTTGAGCAGCAAGTCAGCATATTAGCATGATTTCTGAATCATGTGACATTGAAGACTGGAGTAACGATACTGAAAATTCAGCTTTTCATCACAGAAATAAATTTTATTTTACAATATACTTTAATAGAAAACAACTGTTTTAAATTGTACTAATATTCCATAATATTGCTGATTTTACTGTATTTTTAATAAAATACCCCTAGTGAAAAATAAATATACTTAAATGTATTTGAAATACATTTATTTCATGCTAAGTATACTACAAATACATCTTCCTATTTATGTATTAAGAAAATGCTCTGCAATTGTACTTTTAGTATACTAAACTGGTATACTTCAAGTCTGCTAAATTGGAACAACCAATTTTGTACTTAATGCACTTTAATTGTGCAGAAGTAGTGCTGAAGTCCAATTAAAGACATATTTACTTAATTTAATTGTGCTAAAGTGGAACTATTGCAAATATACTTTAGGTACATTTGAAACATTTTGCATTTAAAGACCGATATTATTCAAAGGTCATACAATCCTCATCAAAAGTGACATTAAAACACATTTTAGGCTTATTAATAAGAAATGTGCATTGTGCACAAGTAATACTCCAAATATATTTTCATTAAAAATTTTATATCAGTAGGTCTCGAGTTATCTGTCAGTAAATATGTTAACAGATTTGAACTATAATTCATATGAAATAAATGTATTTTAAATACACTACTTTTTTACTAGGGCAGCTAAATGCTAGCATAAATGTCAAGTCAAGTCACCTTTATTTATATAAGTGCTTTATACAATAGCTTTTAATGGTCTAGCTTTGAATGCTAGAAAGTTCACATCAAACATACAGATTGTTATAAAACAAAGCAAACACAAACTCGCGTAGTTTGTTACAGTAATGTATGATATTAGCTACATTACTGATGCTGTGATCAGCTTGTGTGGCAGCTGCTGAAGGAACCGCAGAGTAAAGCTAGGTGTGTCCAACTCCACAGCAGCTGAACCTTCTCTAAAATCACAGATAAAACACATTTATTTCACCTGCCCAGTACACAATACCTGAATCAAGTGTCCCTTGTGAAAAAGAACTTCACTTTTAACAAGAGTGCTTATTAAGGAAAGGTACCAAAAGGTATATGATTTTAATGAATATGTCAAATCGATAAATATGTAAATATGAAGCATAGTAATGTGATCCTGAGCGGACAGTGACGTCACCTTGAGTTTTTGGGGCACGCTTGTTTTTGTCTGAGATGCAGTGCTCCTGTGCAACATCTAGTGGCTGAAAATGTAGCACCTTTAAAAAATGTACTAAAGTGCAAATTAAATATAATGTTTTTGGACATTGAATTGCATTTTATTTTCAATTAAATTGAAATGTATTATAGTTTACATTTATATTAAACAATGAGTTGAACTACTGTACATAAGTATGCATACTAAACATATACGTTTAAATATTGGTAAAGTGCATTATCAAATGTACTGACAAGCATTTATATGAACTAAAATGTACTTTAATGTCATTTCTTTTTAAACTTTTATGCAATGCGTTTAAAAGTATTTACAATTACACTACAGTTAAAATCAAGCACTTCATGTGTGCTTTATTATGTTAGTCGACACATTAAAACAAGTGCACTTCTTTAAAAGCATTACAAAAGAGAGTTCACCCAAAAATGAAAATTTGCTAAAAAAGATACTCACCCTACATCCCAGATGTAGATGAGTTTGTTCTTGGATATGAATGTGTACAAAATAATCAGATAATGAATGAGACCTCATGATTTAAAATGCACTTTAAAGTAAACTTTTAATTTGACACACAAATCAAAATATATATTTAGTGTATTGCTCATCTTTACTTTAATGCAACTCAAAGTTTTGAGTACTGACTTCACTTAATTAAAATATCCCTCAAATATATATATATGCATTAAAGTAAAGATGAGCAATACACTAAATATATATTTTGATTTAAATTAATGTTTATTTATAATTTACAGGTACTCAAAGTAAGTAGCTATATGCTTACTGATGATATTTAAGTTTGCAAACTTACAAAAATAGCGGCAATCAGTTGCCTCAATTTTTTTGAGTTAGTAGAACTTATCCGGGTTTACAGTGCAGACTTGAAAGTTCCAGTAACTTGAATTAAAAAAACTTAGTTGTCAGAACTTGAAAAACTTAGCTGACGCAACTTAATAATTGTAGTTCTTCAAAACTTAAAAAATTAAGTTGATATCTTCAACTCAAAAATTCTGTGCAGTCGGTTGCCTTGAAAATTTGAGTTGAACTAACCTTTTATTTTTACAGTGTACAATTAAGTCTATTTTCTATTTAAGTCTATTAATTCTATTTCAGAAGGGGTAGTTACTGTTATTACCTCAGAAGAACTCATTTCAGTACTGAAGGGCAGAAGTAAGCCTGTTTGTGGAGCAGGGATAGGATTCACTGTCCTAACCTTGACATTTTCCCAGTTTAGCTTCTTTCTTTTTCTATGGATTGAGTGGAAAACCCGAATCAACACTCAGTACTGTGTCTAAAACGGGAAAGTAGAGCTGTTGGGCCTATGTCTCTTCTATAATTCGTGTGCCGCTTGTTTGCTGTTCTCTTTGTCTGAGGGAGCTTGTGACAACACAACAAAGGCACAGGTCGCTCGCACTCACTGCAGAATGTTTCAGCTTTCCTCCCACTTCTCATCGCTCTCAGACTCATAACTGAGGCCTGTGAAAGCGCTGTGCTGTGTTTGCCTTGTGTGTAATATAAATGATATTTTCATATTGTGCCATAACATATAAAAACCAGAAAAACACACATAATATTCAAACACGTGCGTAGATTAATACAGTAAGCCCCCACACAATATCAGTACAGACAATGTGTTGTAATAAACTTAATTTATTAATAAGCATAATTCAGTGTAGCTGCTGCAGATGTTTCTATGGAGCGATGTCTCTAGTTGAAGAGGACAGTGTTTGGATATTCACAGAGCTAGAGTGTGTGACCTGCGTGAAGGACGTCCCGAAGGGAGTCTTCAGATCTGCTGCTGCACTAATCAGTCGCTTTCAACGAGTCTGAAATTGACCTGTCATAAGCCCCGCCCCCCTTAGTTACTGTTGCTCCCTCGGACAAGAAGGGCCACCACTCAAGTGAGAATTAAATATGTCATGGAGGGATTTATAAAAGATTTTACAATAAATACTGTGGGTAACTCAAGGCAAGGGTTTACAGATGTCAATGCAAGTGGGAGAAATCTCATATTACGATCGTTGATGACAACATGCAGGATCAACACTGTTCACGTATCGATGGGTACGATTAAGTTCATGTACATTTAACCAGTTTAATATGGACAGGCACTGAAATGCAGACCTTCGTTTGAATGTGTTTTTGACCTACACTGAACAAGACGCCAGGACAGTCCGCTATTTAGGTTTGCACATTAGCATGGACTCACTCACTTTAACGTTAGCTAGTTTTAGCCAGAGATACCTTGCTAAAGCACAAGATAACATTAACGTTCTGCTTGAGCAGATGAAAATTGTAACTTAATGAGTGTATGACAACCAGAAAATGAACGTTTTTGTCTTCATTTGTATTGGGGTTGAATACTTAGGGACATTTTGCTCTGTTTTGTTTGGATTCAGGAAATGTAATAAAATAAATTATATTGCCCATCCTCTCAGGATACCTGGAATCAGTGTTACAAGTACCCCAGGCACATCGTGTTTCCATTTTTGAAGCATAAACACCATCAAACCGATGCGAGCT
The DNA here is from genome assembly GCA_034780575.1 of Labeobarbus marequensis. Lineage (NCBI taxonomy): Eukaryota > Metazoa > Chordata > Actinopteri > Cypriniformes > Cyprinidae > Labeobarbus > Labeobarbus marequensis. The sequence continues at coordinate 24,068,331 of JAUZSZ010000134.1, forward strand.
TCGGTTCTTCCAATGTTTCTCTATGGCGCTGAAACCTAAAGATGTCCGAGTTCTGCTCCCCGTGCAACTGATTCTCAACTGCCATTGGCTAGTCTGCGTTCGAGGGGAGGGGCTTACCCATAGGTCAATTGGGTAATTGTGACTAGGTTGGCAGGGACATTAAACATTATTAGTAATAATAATAAGAACTAGCCCACTTTTATAGCCTCATTGTGTTTATAATTGCACTCTTGTGCACTATTTTAACTCAAACCTCCAGGGAAAATGCTTTATAAAGAGACTAAAAGTTGTCAGAAGCATAGTGATGGTGACGTTTGAAGTTTCCTGCCAATTATATTTAAGTTTCATAAAGTTATTTTCATTTGTTAAGGTTATCATGATGAACAAGATGTGAAAGTATCATAAAATTGTGTTGCTCACAGAGCTTATTTTCTGCAATAATCCAAAAACCATAAGAAAAAATTCTATAGGTTTTTCTCAAGGGAACCAGGGTAATGATAACTTCTGAGTTGGCCTACAAAAATATGTCAACACTGCCGAACTATATTGAACACAGAACACGTTTTTGCTTTTAACAATGCGAGATGTGGGCAGTGGAATGGGAAGAAACTTGAGATGCGTTTTTTAAAAGTTGAACTTCTCTTAAAGGGATACTCCACCCCAAAATGAAAATTTTGTCAATATTCACGTACCCCCATGTCGTTCCAAGAACGTAAAAGCTTTGTTCGTCCTCGAAACACAATTTAAGATATTTTGGATGAAAACAGGGAGGCTTGTGACTGTCCCATTGACTGCATAGAAAATTGCACTGTCAAGGTCCATAAAAGTATGAAAAGCATTGTCAGAATAGTCCATCTGCCATCAGTGGTTCAATCTGAATTTTATGAAGCGCCGAGAATACTTTTCAAAAGTATGCTTTCAAAATGGCGCTACGCTGACACAGAGAGACAGAAAGGAGACGAATTGTTGAATAAATGTCGCTATTTTTGTTTTCTTTGCGTACAAAAAGTATTCTCGTCGTCATCCAAAATATCTTAAATTGTGTTCCGAGGACCAACGAAGCTTTTACGGGTTTGGAACGACATGGGGGTAAGTGAATATTGACACAATTTTCATTTTGAGGTGGAGTATCCCTTTAATGCATCGTTTTTCCTTGTAGGAATATGAGATCAATGCTCATGATTTCACAGATCTGTTTTTAATGATCTCTAGCAAAACTAGAACATACTGTACATTTAAAGGGATAGTCTACCTAAAAGTTAATATTCTGTCATTACTTACTCACCCTCATGTCGTTCCAAAACTCATATACTGTAAATTTCTTCCTTTCTTCTGTCAAACACAAAAATAGAAAAAAAGTATCTTTTTGGGTTATTTTTGTTCATACAATTAAGGATAATAATATCAAGTGTTGTTTTGGACTTTCATCATATAGACAAAACCTGCTGAAACATCCTTCAGAATATCTTCTTTTGTGATTGTTCTGCAGTAGAAAGAAAATCAAACAGGTTTGGAACAACATGAGCGTGAGTAAATGATGCCAGAATTTTCATTTTTGGGTGAACTATGCCTTTCACATGCGTGGTAAGTGTAGAAGATGACAGGATTTCAGCAGTCACCCTGCTGTGGGCCATAGTCAGCTCCGTTCATGTTCAACCTGACATCTTTCTCTTCTCGCTTCTTCTAATATCATCTCGGCCTTCCAGGGCTGTAGAAGGTGCCAGAATCCTTTGAACAATGACTATAAGAGCGGTCTGCTGGTAGGAGTGGATTGAAAGCTCTGCGGTAATTGTTCTGCGTAGGCGGATGAAGCAAATCACAGAACTTTGTCACATGTTTTAGTGTGGAATGTTCATACTTTGAACATTTAAACACATATGATTCAAAATACTAATCTATTATTTATTTATTTTGCTATTTCACAACCGTTTGGATCGAAAGTTTCTGAAGGTAGGTGAACCAAATATTTGACTTTTGTCTTGTCGCTAATTATACTCCGACCTGTCTCAAATATTATAAAACATAGCCTGCAAGCATTGGCCATGCAGATACTGTACATACTGCATCTACACTGCAAAAAAAAAAAAAAAAAAAGAAGTGTTTTGTTATAAATGCAGTATTGACTTTGTAACCGACCTTTGCGACCTCAATATCTTCTAAGAGTGCAAGGGCTTTAATATTAAATTTAATGTGTGTTTGGTGGCAGCAAATGCTATATATATAAAATAACATTAAATAACATTATTTTATTATTAGTTTCTTGTTCACAGACATGAGACGCATCAATAGTCCCATTTTTAACCTAATAAAATGATTAAATTATTATAAAGAAAATGCAGAAGAATGCAGAATATTGTTACAATTTAAAGCAACCGTTTTAATATATTTGAATACATTTTAAAATGTTATTTATTCCTTTATACTATTTCTTTTTGTGCAAACTTAAATTCATTTAGTTATCCTGACTTTCTTCTTATTCTGGATCTAAATTTAAAATTTATGGTCAGAACAAAAGGATACACTTCCAGGATTAAACTGAATAAAATTAACATGTGACAAAATGTCTAAGAGTTATGTTGCATTAGCTTGTTTAAATTAAATTGAACTGTAAAAAAATGATTTATTTTATTGAGCTTGTTGCAATGGATTATAAGATTGACTTTTCCACTAATGCATGAAATATTGCCTTAAAATATGTCTTAAACTTAGCATAATTAAGTTAATACTTTTATATACATTTTATACATGTTCATAGACATGAGACACCAAAATCTCTCTGTAATTATCATTTTGCCAACTATGCCAGTTTTTTAATTTAGGGGATTCAGTCTTGCATTTAAATGTTGATTGTCAAATAATTGTCAAATCTGCAGTGTGTATGAATAACCCTTATGAAATATTACACTAATGAAAACCATTCTAGATGCAATAGAAAACATGGTAATATCCTAAATGGCATAACACAATTATTTGATACAGGTCTGCTGTCCTCACAGTTTGGTCACTCATCTCAGCCCATTATCACTACCCATGCTGCAAGCTCGGCTTCTCCCCTTCTGTTTATTCTGATCCATCTCAGATAATGTGCCTCCCACCACCTGCCATCTGCCAGTCTCCTCTCAGTCTGTTTGATCCACTTTTTGTCCATTAAAAGCCAGTAGAACCATAGCGCTCGTTAGAAAAGAAGCTTTGCAAAAGTGCAACTTCATACAGAGACTGCGACGATGCACCACTAACTCCTTCAGTTGCACGCTGAGCCCTTTGACAAGATCTTTCAGCAGCCTTGCCTTTGTGGCTCAGCCGCCTTGAAAGACAGTTTAAAGTAATAGTTCACCTCAAAAATCATAATCCAAACCTGCATGATTTTCTTTCTTTCGTGAAACACAAAAGGTGAATTTTTGAACAATGTTGTGGTGACAGGATATAATGAGAAATGAAGAATGAGGCTTATATAATTAAATTAAACAAGGAATAGGGCTGTCAAGCTTCAAAATGCACCATAAGAATATTCCAAAGTAGCTTTGTGGGCTGTTAATAGCCTGAATCAATGAGTCAGGGAGAACTGAATCAGTCCGATTTGTGAACGAGTCATTCAGACCAGTTTTGTGAATTGGATTGAAGATATTTGTATACAACATAAATTAGGATGTGCATCCAGGATAAGTCATTCGGGTTTGGAATGCCATGAATATTAACAAATAACTACAGTTGTTCATTTTTGTGTGAACTATCCCTTTAACTACTATATTTGCCTTAAAGTGTGCTGTACAGATTACTAAATGGCTCGCATGCTAAAAAGAATAGGCTTGATAGTTGAAGCTTGGGTCTTGATCTTTTGAAAGCTTAAATGCATTGAGTCATCTGCATTTAAACCTGTTATAATGCAATGCTTTAAGAAGGTCATGAGTCATTAACCTATTCCCATTCTACATCTCATTATAAATACTGCAAGATAAAGCCAAAACCTGTGATATTTCAGTGCACAGATAAGACATCTTCTTGAGCTGAACCAGAGCTGTAAAATGTAAACCCCACTGAGGCATTTTCTAGGCGATATATATGAAAACTGAACTGAGTCACTCCTCCAGACGGCCTATTGATGTGTCAATTGCCACTCGCATCAGGTGGTAGCATTCAGTATTGTTGGCGAGGGGCTGTTTTTTTTTTATTTAGGTATGCTGGGGATGCTTTCAAACCTTCTTTTGGCTTCTTTCTGTAAGAAATAAAACTGTTGTTTTGTCATTTGGTTTATATCATTTTATTGACAACACAAAAAGGATTCAAAATAATATATTATTATTATATATTTATTTGAATAACCTTTATTTGTATTTTTTCCGTTTTAATTCAAGTTAAAGTTTCAGTAATTTAGCTTTATTTTATTTCAGTGTTAGTTGTTTTTTTTAAATTTACCTTTAAATTATTCTGTTTCTAGTTTTCATTTTTTGAAGTTTTTATATAATAATTAATATTTTATTGAATTTCAGCTTTATTTCAATTAACAAAAATATTTTAAAAATTATAATTCACAGAAAAATTTAAATGGTCACATCCTTCCGAACGTTTATGCTGTTATAAAACAGTGACAGGAGGCTCCGAAAAGACAAAAAAGTCTCAAATTATGCATTATGCAAGTCATAAAATGAGGAACACACCAGTAAATTACGTTTTTTTTCACCTAACCTTTGTTACAATGCTGTTTAACCATTAGGCTACACAATCCACATTTATTCATTTTAATTCTATTCAAGTTTATTTGTAAAGTGCTTTTCACGATACAAATCCTTGCAAAGCAGATTTACAGGAAATTTATAAATTTTCTATAAAATTTAAAGATTTTCTATAAATTTGGGGTCAGTATAATTTTGTATTTTTTTTTTTTTTTAAAGAAATTAATACTTTAATTTGCATTAAATTGATCAAGGAAAAAAAGATTTATTTATCAAATAAATGCTCTTTGAAGTTCTATGCATCAAAGAATCCTGGGGGAGGGGGGGGGGGTTGTCACGGATCACGGTTTGCACAAAAATACTGAGCAGCGCAACTATTTTAGCATTGATAATAAGAAGAAATGTTTCTCGTGCAATCACCATATTAGAATGATTTCTGAAGTATCACGTCACACTGAAGACTGGAGTAACGGCTGCTGAAAATTCAGAAATTTACTTTCAGAAACTTTTTTACTGTATTTTACTCAAATAAATGCAGCCTTGGTGAGCATGAGAGACCTTGAAAAACATGTTAAAAAAAAGTCATGCCGACCCCAGCAGTGTATACATACAGAACAGCTGTCTTGTGAACTCTGATCCTCTTGTACTTTCAGGCTACAGGGAGCAGGCCACCCCTCAGCAGCTCTGATTGCAGTCCTCCAAACCTAATCTTGAATGTGCACCTTTCTCCTGTGCTGTCTGGCCAACATGTATGGGAGTTTTGAGACGGCCCCCATGTGGCCTGGGAGATCCAGGGGTTGATCACATGCAGATTCTCAGCCCAACTCCTGCTACTTCCTGTCAGGTACTGCATCAAGGGCACCTGACTGTTGAGGGACAGCAGAAGAGCATAAACATTCTGTGAATATCTCAAAAAAATTGTGCAAACATGCGAACCGTCTATGTGCCGAACACACCCTATACCTGTCAGGGAAAACCGATCTTAATCATATTCTACTCTGTAGTCTTAATGTATTAAGCTGACCAATATACACTATGGACATTTGCAGTTTGTAAAATAAATATATTTGTTAAAAAGCTTTGAGGTATCTAATGAAGTAGCTGAAAGAATCTTAAAGAAACAGTTCACCCAAAAATGAAAATCTCTTGTCATTATTTACTCACCCTCAAGTCTGTTCATAGAAAATCAAAATAAAATCTTTTTTTGGGTGAACTACTCCTATTTTGCTTCCCACAGGGCACTATGAATACATATTACACTGAATATTTATATGTCATGTGCATTACAGTGTCTCCAGTATTTCTTTATAGTGTGCTGTGTTTTTATTACTCAAATTAAGCCTTATAAAGCAGAAAGTGTGTATTTATGTGGTTTTATAAAACATACATTGTATTCTGCACGAATACATCACCTGTTATTGTTAATCTCTATTAGTCTTAAATACCCAGAGACCATCCGCCTAAAACATAACCTTTTTGCCCAGTATTTATCTATTGTTGAGTAAAACAGCCAAGTATTGGTGAATCACGGTAGGCCAGTTGCTATAGTGACTGGCCACTTTAATCAACCGATGCGTAGGGTATGAAATAACGTAATTAAATGTGAGATATTTTTATGTGACCGATATAAGAGAAAGGCATGGCGCAAATTGAAATAGTCAAAACACTATGATTTAAGACTGACATTGAAAAATTAACCACCAATTGCAAATGACTGCAGCACCTGAGCAAGCAGAATTTGAGCTCTTGCTGAGTGTGCGATATAGTCGGAAAAATTCAAGCCCCAAATATGAGGTACTCTGAACTGGTTCATAATATTTTACTCACACTGAAGAGTCTCTAATTTTGTCGAGTCTCTTTTTTTGGATGTTATTAATGGATATTAGCTGGTCTCTGGTGTGAATGTGTTTGAGGAGTTGTTGTAAATATGGACAGAAAGTGAATTAGTCATGTAAATTTGTGTGCTGTTGTGTTTAGTGCTGCCTTTTAAATACAAACAACATAATCCAGTGCTAAGTCCAAAGGTATAGTACAGCCAAACATATGTTACTAAGCAGACTTACACAATGATGCTGTCACATCTCCAGAAATGTCAGAGGTACAATATCGAATAAATTATGCTTTCAAAAAGTGACATTGTGTCTTGTTTTGTTTTCTAATTACAAACTAAGCAAAAATCAACTGAACTGGTGGCATGATCAAAACTCGAAGCAATGTTTCTTTTTCTGCAATCTTGCTATACTCAAAATCCTGCTAATTTGCATTCCAATAGGTGTATGGATCCTTACATTTTAATTGTTTATTTATATCATTGCCATGTTTTAAGTATTATAGAACCTGCTATCAGCTGTGTTATTTTAGTATTATTGAGATGTCATTTTTATTTTATTTTTAGTTAGTTTTAGTCATTTTGTTGTTTGTTTCTTTTTGATTTTTAAAATGTTGAGCAAGTTTTTATTCATTTTTATCTCAGCTCAAGTTGAACTAAATAAAAAAATAAAAAATTTATTTTATTCCAGTTAAAGTTTATTTCAAGTAACAGAAGGTTTTTTATGGCTTTAATTTTAGTTAACTATAATAATGCTGCTTGCCAGTATGCAACATAGAAAAAAAGAAACATTAATTAAATGAATCAGGCTATCATCTAATGATAACAGGAACAACAGTGCTTGACTGAAGCTGTCTCATTGCCACAACAGCTCGCAAATGAGTGTAAAAGACCCAACCTTCTGAAATTAACACCATTAAAAGAAGATAAGAGACTTCCTCTCTTGGGGAAAGGTGAGGATGTTTCACAAACAAATATGGATCTATTTTGGTACCAAATTCATAAAAAAGAAACAATAAATCAGTACTGGTGACTTAAACTGACAGAAGGCTTTTGTATTTGCCTGCATGGTTGTTATGAGCGTGTTTAAACTTGGTGATGAATGCATATCATGGCAAGGTAATGTAAATACATGTTGGTTATGTCTTACATGAACGTAAATGTGGGATTTGAATTTCTTTATTGTGTTTTTTATGTTATCAAAATTGGTATTAATCAATAATCATGAAATTTCAACTGTACTGGTATCAAGTCTAAATACTGTGCTACTGAAAAGCGTGAGGCATGGTAACCATCAGAACCAACAAGCTGTAATGCTTTTCCCCCTTATTTGTTTTGCCTAGTTTAATTCTTGCTTTGCAATGGGTTTCAAGTGCATAGGACTGAGTGCAATTACTTCCTGGCTTGAGGGATAGTTTAATGATATCTGTGAAAGACTGGGGTTTAGTACTTCTGTCCGAAATTCTTTAAATGGCATCAGGTGAGCTGCCTTTTATCTTTAATGAAGCCAAAACACAATTACTGTCCAGCTAGAGAATTGAGACTGATTTGACATCAATTTTTATACCATTTTCTCTGAATCTGTAGTTATAACAAAATCATGACAGACCATATTCTACATGGCAAACATTCTTATAATACTTAAGTATTTTTGCATTATTTTCTCATCTATCTATCTATACATTTGTATAAATATATGGTGTTTTTTAAAATGTTTTTGAAACAAGTCTCACTAAAGCTGCATGTATTGGATCAAAAATACAGTAAACAGTCAAATTGTGAATTATTTATTTATTTATTTTAAATCTATAATAATTGTTGTAATGTAAGAGATCCAATTAGGCAAAAATGTGTAGTTTTGTCTTTGCGCAGTAGAGCACTTTACATAACATAGCACATAAAATCTGTGCCCTAAAAATCTACCATCATTTTTTCTGCAGTTTTTCTCCCTCTTTTAGTGTTTCTGCCTCTAGCGTTATCTCTGACTCTGTTTCCAAAGCATAATCGTTTGCCTCCAAATAAGGCTGTTGCTCGTACAGTTGGGCATGTATTCTATCATCATAGGTTTTTTTCCCTGCATTCCTCTAGTCTCACTGGTTTTTGTCGTCTCTCATGATAAAACCAACCAAAGGCACCGACACCATGAATAGTTTCAGTAAACAATTTAATGTCATGTGTACAGCCGCGCTTGTAAAACCAAACACTTTCACGATCTACATGCCAAACAAACTGTTCTGTACCATGAAGAACCATACTGAGCTGGTTTACAGCTGAGGAGAGACGGGTAAATAAAGAGATTCTGAGGTTTAAACTAATGTACACCAAGAACATATGTTGCACAACTGGCCCCTATCTATATAGACATCTTTAATCACTCCCTGTCCACGTCCACCATTCCAAGAAAACCACTATGGTGCCACTGTGTCCCCCCAAAAAGGTGTCAAGCCTGAAGGAGCAACCAGCTGCACTAAAACTAGGCTCATTTTAGATGTCAAGCTCCTCATGTAGTAGACAAGAGTGGGTGGTTGCAGTCGGGGGAGGAATACTTCCTGCATCACCCAGACAAATAGTGCTGAATACTTCACTGCTCAGTTACCCTTTTCTCAACATTTCTCATTGCCATAAAAAAAAGTCAAAACATTTGAACATTTCTCATTCCCCCTACTTTCTTTTCCTATAGGCCTGTCAGAAGAAATGCAACATTACAGTGCAACTTAAGCTGAAGAGAGCAAGTTTTGTGACACTAGTCTAGCATTTACATTCATATTTGCACAAAATTATAAGCAAATTTGCACATTTAATGACCCATTGTGTTATATTGCCTTGTATCCTCCTAGTATTATTGAAAAAAAGATTTTTGTTATTCCTTGAACAGCCAGCAGATGGTGCACTTATGTTAGCACTCATTCTGCAGTTGCTCACTAGAACAAAAATGAAAGGAAAAACTCAAAACAGCTGTAATAATATTATATGCATAATAATTAATATCATATATAATAAAAAAAATAACAGTGATAATTTCTTCCAGTTTCTTTCTATCCACAGGATGCACCTGCACATAAGCCAATAATACTTTCAGTCATCTACTAAGTACCACACAAGTCAGCCAAACAAAAATTTGAATGTTGTTTATGTATTTCATATGTTCGCACCTAGTTTGATATTTGCTCATGATGTTAAGCTTCTGAAATAAAAACAGATGACATCATATGACGTCATGGTCTGGATGTATGTTTGCGGAACAAACAATTGAAATCTCTCTCCCATTCCCAAACTGTCTTGGCTCCAGAGGAATGCAGGAAATGCAATTCCCACTGTCTGTATCTGTGAGATCACAAACATAAGCAAACGGAAGCATAAGATTCTCTTCAGAACATTCCACAGGTCCATAAGGAACTAAATAAATATACATTATATATTGCATTGGATAGTTTTCTGTACACTAAGAACACAACTACACTTAAATAATACCTAGCCTACTTAAAAAAGAAATACTCTGTAGGTTAAAAAAACATCCAAATGTAACATATTTTTGACAAAAGTATGATTTTGAATCAAGGTATCACAGTATATAATAAATTAGAATAATCTTACATAATTAGAATACCCGCTGGAATACTTGCTTCTGATTGGTCAATCAGCAGCCATATCACCCTGCAGCCATAAACAGGGTTGAGCCTGGTCAGTACTTGGATGGGAGACCTCCTGGGAAAACTAGGTTGCTGCTGAGAGAGGTGCTAGTGAGGCCAGCAGGGGGTGCTCACCCTGTGGTCTGTGCTGTTCCTAGTACCCCAGTATAGTGATGGGGACCCCATGTTGTCAAAAAGCACCATCCAGATGAGACGTTAAACTGAGGTCCTGGAAATCCCAGGATGTCTTTTGAAAAGAGTAGAGGTGTGACCCTCGGCATCCTGGCCAGATTTGCCCATTGGCCTCTGACCATCATAGCCTCCTAATCATCCCCATATACTGACTGGCTTCATCACTCTTTCTCCTCTCCACCAATAAGCTGGTGTGTGGTGGGCGTTCTGGCGAAATATGGCTGCCGTCGTATCATACAGATGGATGCTGTACACTGGTGGTGGTTTGAGGAGATCCCCCTCACAATGTAAAACGCTTTGAGTACTTAGAAAAGCGCTATATAAATGTAACAAATTATTTATTATTTTATTATTTCAGCTTCAAACAGGTGAAGAAGCATATACAAAAGTACTTAGAAAATCTGGAGAACAAGCTTCTGGACCAGGAGGACAGAACTGAACTCTACCGGCTCTTTGTTAACTGTTTCCAGGTGTGTCATAATCAAGTATCCCAGGTGTCTTTGCACCACATATTTACTTATTAATGGTGCTTGCTGAGATTACTATAGATGACTATTGTACCGTTTTAAGTACTAAACTTAACCCGCTTTTTTACCACTGACACCAATGATACGCCATCATTCTTACCATTTTAATGTTAGTTAGATGTATTCCACTTTCAGCCACGTTAATTATTATTTCAAATCTGAATGTTTGTTTCTAAAATTAGATTTGTTGTTTATTCAGGATTCCCTGTTTTGTTCTGGATTAAATGGAGATCATAGACATCAGAAGGAGAACTCAAACTTCCTTAGCCGACTGGCTCGTAAACAGATACCTAGCAGACAGAATGACCCAGCTGAGTTTCTGCTGTCTATGGCTCGCCTCAGAATGTGTCTTGACTTTGCTGCCAGGATCCTGTCCAGAGCTATCAGCAAAAGAACTGGTACAAGGGGCTTTTGGTCTGACCAGTTCATAGCAGTTATATTGCAATGCTTAAATGAATAACATGTCTTTGTGCAATAACATGTTTTATTGTGCAAACTTTCTATGTGTTTGGTGTCTTTCAGATAATTTTGAGGAAGCTGAGCTAAAGCTTTTGGAGCAGGTGAAGGCTGTGTTTGAATACGGTAACAATGACTGGTACAGAGTTTACCTGCTTCGAGCACTCAACAGGCATGATGGCATGGACTGTCTGCAAGCACTGATCAGCAGCGCTGATTATGAATGGATCTTCCCGGCAGAGATACTACGGATTCATGTACGGCCATTCAAATGATGTTACGTTTAGGGTGTTTATAATATTGTAAAGATACTAAGTTTGTGGGTTAAATAATAATAATTAAATAAGCTGTTTTCTCTTCTACAGAAGTTGATTCCTGCAGAGGTGGATCGTTTCTTGTGTTGCGGTCAGTCATACCGCACTCTTAGAGATGGAGTTGGAGAAGCATTGCAGGAAGGCACAACAAATGGACTCAGAGAAGCACTACAGGTCAGAGTCTACATCTGTATTAAATAAACAACACACACACACACACACACACACACACACACACACACACACACACACACAAAACATTGTTGTGTGAGCAAACCTCTAATGGTTAATGATGTGATTTCTAATTAAGAACACTTTTGACAGACAATTTAAAATGTGTTTTCTATTTACATATCTTTTAAAATGCAGTTTATTCCTGTGATGGCAAAACTGAATTTTCAGCAGATATCTTCAGTGTCATTTCAGTGTCATTATCCTTCAAGAAATCATTATGATATGCTAATTTGTTGCTCAAGAAACATTATCAGTATTTTTATGGAAACTGTGATGCTGGTTTTTTTTTATTCTTTGGTGACTAGAAAGTCCAAAATAACAGTATATATTTGAAATAGGAATGTTACTGTTACATTTGATCATTCAGAGCCTAATTTTTCTTCTTCTTTTTTTTCAGGCAATGGGTGGTTCAGTCCATTTGAAAAACGTCCTGCTGACTCTGGCTGTGTTCAGGCAGGTCACTTGTCGCTTCATGTCACCTGAAAGAGCTATATATCCTCAAGCACAGGTAAGTGTTGGTTAGGTTTTATGATATTATTAATCACTAGTGAAGATCCAGATTTCAACTAGAATCCATGTAGGACTAAATTTGATATGACAATGTAGTTTCACATATATATAATCCATTGAATTCAATGAGTATCATTCCGATGTTAATCAGAACTTCATCCAACCTGCAATAGTAACATGTTTGATCATAAATACCTTTATTTTCAAAAATATTAGGCAAAACAATCAGTCTTGCAGACCTAAACACTTACATCTTCCTCTCTGTCAACAGGAAATCAGGTTCTTGGAGGAGGTTATCAGAGAGAACATCGCAGGACATGCCAGAGAGCTCTGCACTGCTCTCTTATCCAATGAGATTGGAGGTCCAGGGTCTTACCTGAGTCTCAGAGCAGGTGTACCTGCCAAGCGTCATCCTATACTGGAGATCCTGGTGCATGCGAGTGCAGTGTTTTACAGTGGGAACAGGCTGCTGAGTCCCCTCTACAATATTGCCTCGAAACCTCAGAACATGACAGTAAGGGCTTCTTTGTGAATAATACAAATTATTGGAGTGAGATTGGAGTGATTGGCATTTTATTTTATTTCATGTTGATGAACTGGGGATTTTGAATTGATGTTGATTGAAATGTTTCTGTACTTGCCCACAGGAAGCCTTCCTACCCACAATGCCTGACGACCATACCAGTGAGGCCCAAAAGTGGCTCAAAGAGAAAAACCTGAAGATGTACTGTGAGTGTGCCTTGTGCATGAAGACAGTGAAAGTAATAATTATTCTTTAAATTCCTCCTGACTTAAATAGTATTTCTTTAATCCATATGTTACAGATTGTTCTAACGGTCATGCAAGCTTTGTGGGAGAGGTGAGGGTATATTTTGCTTTTCTTTTTTTACATTTGAATGAATTATTACAATGGTCTGGGAAATTATTATTATTGTTTACTTCTATCTACTTATTTAGTGTGGTAAACCAGTGGCTTTGTCATATTGTGCCACTTGTGGAGTGCCTATAGGAGGCCTGAACCATAATCCAGTTGAAGGTTTTACACAAGTCAATAGAGTCAAAGACCTGACACGAACTGGACATATACTGGGGCAGGCTAAAAACCGGTCTGAGGCCCCAAACAGGAATCTCCCTGCAGTACAGTCTTGTGTCCTTCGTCTCTGTCTTCACCTGGCCATGTTGCAAGGGGCTGTTCAACACCAACAGGTAAAAAGTTTTGCAAGAATGCTCAAAGCAATATATATGTGAAAGTTCACGTATTACCCTCTGATAGATGTTGTGTTGCATGCCAGTTCCATTTGTTTTTTTGAACATAATTTGTAATTTGAACAAAACTTTGTTTTTATCTACATAATGCCAGCTACTGAAAATCAATTAGTGGGCCACTAGTGTTAGAGAATAATAGGTCTTGGTTTTTCACAGAGCATCCGAAATATGATCCATCCACATGTTAATGATGTCTATGAGTTCCTCTTTCAACATCTTGAGAAGGACATGGAGGTTCTTGGGAAGACTTTAAATCTTAACATGGATGACTCTACTGTAATAATTCATCTGATCTTAAGCAGATTTCTACAGACCACCTCAGGTATCCATTAATCCTGATTAAAGTTAAACCTGCTTGAACTTTTCATAGTTTTATTTTACTTGTATAATAGTAACAAAGAAGTGCATAACGTGAACAAAATTCATTGATATTTTAGTGTTATTTATATACTGTTGTGGTATTTATAAATATTTTGAATTATCTTTTATTTATATAATTTCTGTTTTCATTTTAATTTTAGTGTCTTTTAGTAATTTTGTTATATGCTTTTGTCCTTTCTTTAGTTTTTTTCTTTAATTCATTTTATTCAATTTTTAGTTTGTAATTTTAGTACTTCAACTTAAACATATTTATTTCAGTTAGTTGCCACAGCAAAATTTCAGATTTTTTTTTTTATATTTATATTTTATTATATTTCAGCTTTTCAATTACCAAAAATGATTTTTAGTTTATTTTTAGATAACCTTAACAACACTACAATGAACTGTGCAACCAGAAAACACATTTGATGTTTTTTTTCTCTTTACCAGGTGCCGGTGTGGATCTGTCATCACGCATGTCCAGAGAGGAGTGGGAGACCACAGTCTGTAAAAACGTCATCAGTCCTGTGTTGCAGGTCATTCTTGATACTGCTAAATATTAGGAGTGTGTGAACCACGAAACGAATGTGATACGTTTAAATAGCCTTCTATAAATATTCAGTCATATAACCACACTGAATGCATGTAATTGCTTCAGTCAACCTTTATCTCTGTTTTCAGGATTTGAACAGGATGTTGGGAAGAGCACAGGATCTGATTGCAGCTGATAATCGACTTTCTGATATTCCCCTGATGAGTGTGCTGAGAGGGGACCCTCAAAAAATTCTTCATCTCCCCACTAACTGCCCCACCCAGCACTCTGCCTTCTGGAGCCCCCCGCCTGTCCTAACGGTGGAAAGCTTCTCACAGCAAATAAACCAGAGTCGAGCATCCCTGCTCAACCTTTTTATCAATAAGGTTAGTTCACTGAAGACATATAAAACAATTATCCTGGTCCTTGTCTCACCTTACACAAGTTGCGCGTACAGTTTCATGTTGTCTTTAAGCATGTTTCCAAATTATATTTCTGTGTGTTTGTGTGTTTTTTTAGGTGCACTACATAAGACAGCTGATTCATTTGCCAGCTCTTGCTGCTCTGTTGTCTGATCTAATGAAAGTGCTTCCTCCAGGCTCTGAGACCCAGACCCACACCATCGCGTCACTGCTGCAATGCATTCCTGCTGGTCTGTCATACTTATACTCACTAGAGGAGATAGATAAGTGCTTGATATATTGATGGATTTTTTTATATATGTAATATTACTGGACTCTGATTTGTGTTAATGAAAATAGGCTATCAGAAGAAATTATTGTCAGAAAGAGTAGAGATCTTCATGAAGGTGTGGAACCAACTCAGAATGGAAATATCCAATAACGGTAAGCTGTTAGAGGGATGTGGAATTTGCAAGATGTTCTGTCCAAAGCAACTTGCAGTGCATTCAGTGTTTATCATTACGTGTTTCCTGTCATTTGAACGCTGTAATGATAATTACTAAACTGGCTGTTATAAACTACTAAATGGACAATATTTAAAATTCTGTACTATTTTGTTTAAATAAAAAAACTCTTAAAGCTAAAATCAAGCATTTAAATAGTGCAAGTGAGTGTAGGCATCATTTCAACATAAGATTATAAAGTACAGTATGATATTGTTTCCTTTTTTTAGCTTCTTTGGGTTTGGATCCTACACTTTGTGAAAAAGACATAACTAAAGAAAGCTCTGGGCAGTTTCTCTCCCTGAGTCGTCACGGGCCAGGCTCATGTCTCCACGCAATCATAGATATCCTGTCTGAGACCCACAACAGTCTTGTGCGAGAAGCCAGAAAACTCTGTCACCAGGAAGACAGGTGTGTATTTGAGAAGGAGTGTACCCTGTTGTTGAGAATTTTGAGGTTGGTAAGATTTTTAATGTTTTTGTTTTGAGGTCTCTTATGCTCACATAGAATTTATCTGATCAAAAATACAATAATATTATGAAATATTATTATATTTTAAAATTGATATTTTCTATTTTAATATATTTTATAATGTAATTAATTCCTTTGTTGTCAAAGCTGAATTTTCAGCAGCCATTACTTCAGTCTTCAGTGTCACATGATCCTCCAGAAATCGTTCTAATATCTAATATAATATTTCTTATTAAACTGGTATTTTTTTCAGAATTCTTTGATATTTTTTTTTTACATTATAACATTACAAATGTATTTACTGTCACATTGGTTTCAAATTTGTTTGTGATTGTTATTGATGCACGTCAACTGGTTACATTTACTTACAGTGACTATAAAGTGCCACTGGCAGCGCTGTCTGAGAGCCAACTTGCCCTGTGTCACCCAGAGAAGGAGTTGCTCCCCCTAGTGTTAGCAAACTGCCATTACACACTAGAGAAGGGTCAGCAAACAGTGAGCTCCTATGATCATGAGGCTATTGAGAGAGAACTCAGCAGACGATTTTTTGCAGGCAAACCACGCATTCAAACAGTGAGTCTACACATTTTAAAACTTATTTTCATTGGTTACTAAACATTGAGAACTTAATTTCTTAACTTAATAACTTAATAAAGTTTAATTCATAATTAAAACATTTCATGCAGGACACTGATAAATATCTGAGAAGACGTTATCAGAATTTTATAGAAGTCCTCAATGAAGTCAGAGCCAAAATACCTCAGGTAATTTTCTCAGTCTCTTTGCACTTGGTTCAGTTCACTAAAAACTGTAGGCCTCAGCAGAGCAAATGCCTATATATTTATTCAGTTGACTGTGCTCATTTGCTTGTTAAGGAAGCTTAATCTTTCCACCCTGATTTACAGGAACCACTCAAGGCCTCTGTGCTCAGCTCCATGAGATCAATGCTACGTTCATTCACCGATGTTTGTGACGCAGTTTATGCCGTGGAGATTGGGCTTCGTTTCCTAGGTAAAACCGGTGGACACCCACAAGATCTGCTGCTGTCCTATCTGACAGATTCCTTGAAAATGGACCAACATATCTCAAGCACCATAGCTGAGGTGAGGCATGCATTTAAAGTAGTAACTAAAAGGAAATTTAACCAAGCAGGTATTTTGCCACTCCTGTCAGTGTGTATAATCTGTCTGCTTCTGTAATTTGATTCCACACATCTTGGTTTCAGGCTTTAAAAGAGAACCGGCTTAGTCAGTGCACAGCCACCTGGCAGCTCCTTACCTGCTGGAAGAGTGAACAGATGATGAGGAAAGGGCAGGTAATTTGACATTCAGCTCTTGTGACATATAGTACTGTATATCATTAAAACCAATCACATAGTATTTTTACATTTAAACTATTTAGCAATTACATTCCAGTTTCTAGCATTTGTTTTCTTCTGCTCTCTCTAGACTCTACTTAAAGGGATAGTTCACCAAAAAATGAAAATTCTGTCATCAGTTACTCACCCTCATGTTGTTCCAAACCTGTTAGACCTTGTTCATTTTCAGTACACAAATTAAGATATTTTTTATGAAATCTGAAAGCTTTCTGACCCTGCATAGACAGCAACGCAACTACCATATTCAAGACCCAGAAAGGTAGTAAGGACATTGTTAAAATAATCCTTGTGACATGCGTTGTGGTACTCTCATGAATGCACACAAGACTGACATGGAGAAGAAATTGTTGAATAAAGTTATTTTTGTTTTCTTTGCGCACAAAAAAGTATTCTTGTAGCTTCATAAAAATACAGTTTTTATGATGTCCTATTTTAATGATGTCCTTACTACCTTTCTGGGCCTCGAACGTGTCAGTTGCATTGCTGT
>JAUZSZ010000134.1:24184426-24196666 GCA_034780575.1 Labeobarbus marequensis
ATGCACATATGCAAACAACTTAATTTATATTGGATTTGGTTTCTGTTATATATATAAAATGACCCCAAAAAGTCACAATTAATATTATATTAATGTTCAAGCATATTAATATTAAATATTTGCACACCTGCTGGTTGTCAAATGTTAGTGGAACACGTTCATCGGTAAAATGATGTGTGAACTTCAGTTTGGAGCAAATGGCCTCAAACATGCATCCAAAATAGCGTATACTTGTATAAAAAAAATATTTTAAAAAATGCCACTATGTTTGAAATTTTGTTGTCTAATTCCATGAAACTACTACTCTTTTAGGAATGACTCGAGTGTGCAAATATTTTTGGAGTTCAATTCCGTGACCAGCATCTTGACCAAACACATTACCTTCACTATGTCTGTGATCAGTGTCATAATTGTCCTTCTGAGCTGAAAGTTCTTAACACCAGGAAAAAGCTCATTAAGATCCTCTCTTGTCAAAGTAAGGATTTGATCATCATCAATGCCTGCCTCTAGAAACAGGTGGACATAATGGAGCATGTCACACTTCAAGAGCTTAATTTAATACATATATTTTTTACATTTGTCTTGGGGGTGTGATAAATAAATGGCATTATCAGGTGATATACATACCATCTAGGGCAGTAGACTGAGAGATAGCATAGATTTGTTCTCGGAGAGCTCTAACGTTACCCTTCTTGAAAATATGGAAATAAAGATGGTAGTTCAATTTTAGCCCTGCCACAAGCACCCTTTTATATAGACTTCCTTGCCAGCACATACCCATAACATAGGAAGCAACAATAGTGTATTTTGAATTATTAATATTAGTTAACGTTAGTCAGGTAGTAAAGAAAAGATATTACATGTTTGCTAATTGTACCTTTTCCTTTGTGGACATCCATTTGTTTGGATTAATCCACGTTGAAAACCAAGAAGACCCTCCACTGTTCATTTCTGCTGTATTGAAACCGAAAGTTCATGTTGCTAAAATTAAATTGGTTCAATTCTGTATTCACACTGACTCCGGTTCAGTCACGGCGTCTCAACCGCAGCAAGGAGTGAAAACAGAGGCGTGTCAAAATCTGATCTAGGACCTGCAGTCTCCTGCGATAGGTTGTTTCGACGTGAAGACCCGCCCCTTTTGGTGTGTTGACGGAAGAGCGTTTTCTCATTGGCTGGTGGAGAAAAGGGGCGTATTATGTATGAAGTGATCTCGCCGAGAGGACGGTAATGTTATAGCTACTCTTGACTATTTTGTGAACATTGAGTATTGAATATGCCTCTCTAAATGTAAAGTTTAGGGTATATCGGCGTGATATCGCTTGTATGACGGTGGCATGCATCCGCAGAGGGTTTATTTGACGTAACGTAGTGCAGTCATGTCTTATTTTTTGGTTGGGAATATTGGTGGGCAGTGATGGTGGCAGTGGTCTTCAAGACTGCACTTATGCACCGCAATAAAGGTGCATATTAGGCTGCTTGCAGCTTCTGTGTGCAAATCTGTGTGCAGGCTTAGTCCATGCATTCAGATGTGTTTTTATTTTTCAAATTCTCAGCCTTAGTGCAACCAGTCTCTGCTTGAGGGACACGGAATTAATGAAATAACGAAATTCCACATAGCATACCTGTATGTGATTGTTATTTATGTGTTTTTGATTTTGAAAAAATAATTATCTGATATTGATAGTAGTGCCTCCCTATCCATGCTTCTCTGTATCTAGCACTGATTTGTGTGGAATAGGATCATGGATCGGACCCAGGATAACATGTCTGCCACATGTGTACCCAGCAAGAGGAAAATGTCAAAACCAAAACTAAACCCCCAAACGCCAGGTAATTCTGTATTAATGTAGGAGTTATTAAATTCTAAACCTTGTAAACCTTATAGGGCTTATTGTGATGTGGTTGCACTACCAGATCATGCTCACCCGACGTCTGAAATAAATTTAATTTAATTTACATTTTGATCTATTAAATATGTAATTTTTGAGTGGTTACGTTTATTAAATCTAGTTTGATTAAATCGAGTTGATTGCATCCTCAACAGATGTCATAAAATATTTGGGAAGAGAGGATGACGATAGTGGAAAGAAACCATCCAAAGTAAGTCCAAGCATTCTCACAATGAGTTATGCATCAATATGCCAGTGTATTTGTAGAATATATTTAGGTAATTAAGTAAATTAAACATGAGACCATTGAAACTAATATTGTTACTGCATTGTTGTTACTGAATTTTAGAATGAGAGGACAAGCTCTCAGAAAATAAAGAGAACCTACACCAGAAAAAAGTGAGTTTTGCCAACAAAAAATGTGTGCTAACATTTTCCGATTACCAAATGTTTACTGCATTTAACAAATTTTAATCATTTAGTTTGATCTCTGAATCATTTGAAAAATGTTTGCCCCTTCGTTAGTAACGTATTGCACCATATACTGAATTAATTATGGTGTCAAAATGTCATGTCTTAAGGTACCATGATCTCCAGCCTGTGGTTATGAGACCTACAGAAGATTCAGACCATGGGTCATCTTGCAGTTCAGTTATTACATCCAGTCTGGTCAATGGTTCGGAAAGCCACACCAGCGAAATGATGGGAAAAACTGATGGATCCAGTTCAGACACATTAATAGAGACAAGTAAGTACAGACTTAAATATAAATAGAATTAATTGACATACGACATTTTAAATAATGTCCAAAAGTTGCACAAGTTTTTATGCTACAGATTTTAAGCTAAAGAAGAAGCACAAGATTGAGGAAACTGACCAGCCCTCCTTAAAAAAGTACATAGAGGAAGTAAAGCAATCAGGTATGCAGTTCTTCAGTTGTTTTTCTATAATTCATGATACACCATGAATAGTGTAGACTACATCTTTTTGTTTAACAGTACCTGTTATAGTTCCCGTTGCTCAGTTCACTCAGAAGAATCAGATAACTGACAGCACACAGGAGCAGAAATCGTCGCAGCACACCAAAAAGGAGTCACCTGTTTATCCGCCAGGTAAATGAGACAGTGGCTAAATGAAAACTGCACAGTATTCATAATATATATTTTTTGGGTCTTTACAGGAAGTCAAGAAGAAAAATGGCAGCTTCAGATTTTGGCAAAGGGTAGAGTAAGCTGCCCAAAATGCAAAAGTGTTGGAAGAAAGACAGTGGATGGGTTAAAGAAGCACCTGGAAACCTGCAAACTGGTACATTCATAAAGCAAAGTTTGTGAAAATATCATAGAGATGTAGCAGATTTTTTTTTTTTTAATTCGGCACCTGATTTTGTTTTTGTTCTTTGTGTAGAATCCTTTTACATGTCCACACTGCGGAAAACAACTGAAAACTTCAACTGGAATGAAGTACCACCTCATGGCTGACCATAACAACTTGGTTAGTTTTTGTTTTCTTTTTCTAAACTGGTAGTGACATTGACAGAGAAAATGATGGTATTATTTTCTTGTTTGTTTTTTCAGCCCATTCCAGATACAGGGAATGAGCTAGTTGACCAAGCAGTAAAGGAGAAATTACGGAAAGTATTAAAAAGGATGGGCAAATTAAAATGTTCAAAAGAGGTGTAGTCATTTATCTTTATAGCATTAAATGCAGCTTAAAAGGCTTTGGAGGTCAGCATATAAAAAAATGGGAAAATATTAGTACTAAACATGAAAATGAAAATAAAAACTCTACCATTCAAATGTTTGGGGTCAGTTAGATTTGAATACTTTTATTCAGCAAAGATGCATTAAATAATCCCGAAAAAAAATGTATCACAGTTTCCACACAAATATTAAGCAGAACTGTTTTCAGCTTTTATAATAATAAGAAATGTTTCTTGAGCACCAAGTCAGCATATTAAAATTAATTCTTGAAGGATCATGTGAGTTATTTTAAACTGTAATAATATTTCACAATCCTGAAACAAATATGAAATATTACATGATATTTCATATAAATATGAATATCGTTATATGAAGGAATAGTATCTCAGTTTCCACAAAAATATTAAGCAACAGAACTGTTTTCAACAATTATAATAAGAAGAAATTAATGATTTCTCAAGTATAATGTGCGTTATTTTAAATTGTAATATTTAACAGTATTGCTGTTTTTACTGTATTTTGCTCAAATAAAAGCAGACCTGGTAAGACTTCATACAAAAATATTTTTAAAATCTTATAGACCCCAAACTTATGAACAGTAGTGTAAAAGTGAAAATTTTTAAAAAGTAGATAAAATAATGAATGAATAAAAATAGTACATTTTTAAACAATGACTGTATAGCATTGTAAATGTTGACAATTACCTTAAAAGATGCTGAATGGTTTGTTTTAGGGTTGCACTGGAAGTTTCACTAGTATAATGGGTTATGTGTACCACATGAAGAAATGCGGCAAAGAGGCGTCAGAGCTGGAGAAGCTCTTATTGAACTGCAAACACTGCGGTAAAGCATATCGTTCCAGAGCGGGCCTGGAGTACCATGTCAAGAACAAACACAGTCCGGTGAGTCCTCCTCTCCATTATTCAATAAGCATTTACTTAAATGTAACAGATTCTCATTCAGGCTGTTGATGTTTTCATCAATGAACGGTCACAATTATTTGTTGTTGCAGACGACCAAAGAAAGTGAAGTAGAGGAGGTGAAGACACAGAAAGAGCCCATCCCAGAGCGGACCCAGAGCGGACGGGCCAAACGCTTGTCGGCGCAGGTGGCCGTGTTCCACCTGAGGGAGATCGCCAGTGAGGAGCTGCTGAAGGAATGGCCCAAAAGAAAAGTGCAGCGTGACCTGGTACCAGACGACAGGAAGGTGCTGCAAAACATGTATATGTCAAACTATGCCAACATGTTGTAATTGCAGGGCTGTGAAGAAGTCAGAACCTGTGTGAAGCTCTTTTTGGTAAGGCTGCATCACCTGTTTGTTTTGCACACTTTCATGGATTCACTAAAAGGTTTTAGTTTCACTTTTTGAGAACTGTGAATGAAGAATCAATCTTGTATTAATTGTATTAATTAAGCATTTGTGGTATTTTTGTGTCTATGTAGCTGAAGTATTCTCGTCCAGGTTTGCCAGCCTTCAGTCAAGAGACTCTACGGAAGTGGAAGAATGAAGTCAAACTGCATAAAAAAGTGCAGTGTCCAAACAAGGTGTGAATATCATGCATAAACAGTACTTATTCCAGGTGTTTTTACCATTGTGTTTGAACTTAAAGAGCCATTCATTAGTGTTTTGTGCATGTTTTACACTGATTGCAGCATTATGCAAAAGCAAAGATTTTCAGTGAATGGATGGTGTGCTGATGTAAATTTGTAATGATCATCTTTTTTGTCAAATTAGGGATGTAACTGCTTCTATACTAGCCTATCTGGCCTAAAGGCTCATCTTGGGCTATGTACCTTGGTAAGGAATAAATTTCCTTTCATTTTAACACACAAGATGCAGTAAAAATGGTAATATTGTGAAACCTTATTACAATTTAAAATAACTGTTTTCTTTGTAAATAAATTTTATATAGTAATTTATTCCAGTGATGGCAAAGCTGAATTTTTAGCAGCCATTACTACAGTCTTCAGTGTCACACGATCCTTTGGAAATCATTCTAATATGCTAATTTGGTGCTCAAGAAACATTTTTTTATTATCGACTTTGAAAGTTGGCTGCTTAATATGAAAACTGTAGTCCTTAATAAATGTAAGTAGTTAAATATAATGTAGTTCCTTAATAAATATAAACATCAAAAGAGTACTATTTATTTGAAATAGAAATCTTTTGTAAGGTTACGAACTGTCACTTTTGATCAGTTTAATGTCTTTCAGAAAATCATACTGACCCCAAACTTTTGAATGGTGTAGTGTAGTTTACAGTATAACTAAATAAATATTGCTTTGTTATTGGTACCTAAATCAGTAAGTTTCTATTGATTTTTCTTGTTTAATGTTCATAATTGGATTTGCTCTGTAACAGAACACAGTTATGAAAAGATGGTGAGCCTTCTTTTTTTTTCTTCTCTGCAGGGTGAATTTGAGACTGGCAAATATAAATGCTTGATATGTAAGAAAGAATTTAACTCCGAAAGTGGAGTCAAGTATCACATTAATTCCATTCATTCTCAGGTAACACAATAAATGTTTATTTCATTTTCTGCTCTTTATATATATCATGAAAATGTATCTTTTATAATAAGTATTCTCATTTTTTCATAGGATTGGTTTGTTATTCGGTCCAAATCTAAGAGTTCAAAATTAGATAAACTGCATAAGACTGAGCCAAAGGAAAATTACATGAAAAGTCCAGCTCTTTCCTTACCAAACCCAACCCTCAGTTTTCCCAGCACCTGGAAGGATAGACAGATGTCAGCGGTGCCCAGGTCAAGTGGAGTGGAAACCCCTGGAAGAGTGGAAATAAAGAGGAAGGAGGGGCAAAACAAACAGAAAGTGAAGGATAGCAGACAAGAGAAAGACTGTTATGAGTTCAGAGGCAGTGACAGTCCCAGCAGCAGCAGCAGTAGCAGTAGTGAGAGCTCCAGCAGCGAGTCAGAGACCGAGGACCCAGCGGCACACAGATATGACGAATGGGCCCTCAGCAGGCCCCTCACGAAGACTGTGTCCAGCCAGCAACCTGAAAGTGATTCATAAACCATTCCTTTTCCAAATATGGAGTTTTTCCAAGAGATACACATCCATTCAAAGGTTTAGGGTCAGTAAGATTTGAAAGATGTCTCTAATGCTCACCAAGGCTGCATTTATTTGATCAAAAATAGTCAAAACTGTAAAATTGTGAAAGATTATTACAGTTTAAAATAACTAATTTCTATTTTATATTTTAAAATGTAATTTATTCCTGTTATGGCAAAGCTGAATTTTCAGTAGCAATTACGCCAGTCTTTAGTGTCCCACGATCCTTCAGAAATCATTCTAATATACTAATTTGGTGCTCAAGAAATAGTTATTATTATTATCAACATTAAAAACAGTGCGGCTTAATATTTTAGAGGAAACCATTATACTTTTCATGATTTTAGATGAATATATACTAGTTCAAAGAACAGCATTTAATTTAAAATATAATTGCTAACATTATGTCTTTACTTTTGATCAATTGAACGCATTCTTGTTGAATATTATTTTTATTTGTAGGATTTGCTGAATTGTGCTTCCCTTTTATTGACAAGAGGAACTGCATATATTGAAAGGCCACATGCAAATATTTTAAAATGTCTTTGAAAGTATTGTGACAGTTTGACTTTGCCATGTGTATTGAATGTAGTAGAGCATTATGATTATTTTTCTGTAAGCTTTGTCTCATGCTCTGTACCTCTTAAGTTTCACAGTGGACCAGTGACAGTCTTTATTAAAACAGTTGCATGCAACAATGTGCATGAATCCTGCTGTTTTTGTTTTTGTTTTTTCTTTTGGTATATTATTAAGTGTGATTCTGACACCACAGAAATGATGTAACAGCTGAATTTGTGACAGTGATCGCTGCATTGGCCTTTAGTATGAAGGTACCAGGTTCGTGTACCTTCGTATAATTGTTTTTTTTTTAATTTTATATTGATTATTTTATAATTTTTTTTTTATAATTATTATTTTATAAATGTGGATTTTACAATGACTGAACTCAACATAGCTTTACTAGATACTGGATATACAAGTCCAGGTCAAGATCAGCTTTGTTATGGCATGTTTCGACAGTTACCAATAGAATCACTTAAGTTAGTGTTAAGACTTTTCAATAAAATTTGGAAGGAGAGAATGATTCAGAGTTGTTGGAAAAGTGCAGTCATTCTACCATTTAACAAACCTGGTAAAGACCCAACTAATCCAGGTAATTATAAGCCCATAGCACTAACATCCCACTTATGCAAATGGATGGAGAGGATAATAGTTCGTAGGATATTGTTGTTAAAACAAGCATTTATCTAAGAAACAGTTCTAATTATCTCAAAATTTATACAGACGGATCCAAGAACAAACAGGAATGTGTGGGAATTGGAATACATATTCCAGAATTTGAAATTGGTATTTCCAAAAGAATACCAGATCAGTTATCGGTATATACGGCAGAAATTGTGGCAGTCATCATTGCACTGCAATGGGTTGAAGAGGTCAAACCTGATAGGGTGACAGTCTGCACAGATTCCTTGGCTGTCATTAAAAGCATACAGTCAATGATATCTGTCAGAGAAGACTTAATGATAGAACTTTATCATAGTTTGTTAAGAATTCATAGGGGTGGAATAGATGTTCAGTTCTGTTGGCTACCAGCACATGAGGGTGTAAAAGGGAATGAAATGCAGACAAATTGGCAAAAGAGGCTTTGCTAAAAGAAATATCAGTCCCAATTCCACTTGGGAAAGGTGAGGGGAAAGCAATAGTTAAGAGGAAAGGTATAGAAATATTTCAGAAATGGTGGGAGGAGGACAAGAAAGGAATGGGATATTATAAAATTCAAAAGTCGGTTAGTATTAAAACCCATAAAGAAAGGAACAGGAGGGAAGAAATTTTAATGACAAGATTGAGAGTGGATCACACAGGACTGAATAGCACTTTGTTTTTAATGGGTGAAAGGGATAATGAGAATTGTGATAACTGTGGGGTTAAAGAAAATGTTGAGAGGGAGAGGGGATAAGGATCACTAGGAAAGCATTATCTTAATTTCTTAATGACACAGGGTTAATGATAAGAATATGAGCACAGTTAAAATGACATGATGTTACAGACTCTTGTAACAGTAGGTGGCGGTATGCACCTAAACGTTTTTGTAATCCACCATTAATCAAGAGAAGAAGAAGTAGAAACTTTGCGGCAGGACACTGGCTCTCCAGTTTGGGCGGGGTGTTTTAGACAATAAGCAGAGTTTATTTAATTTATATTAAGTATTGACCAGCTAACTGATGGCAAACAAAACTGATGGCATACAAAACAATATACAATATACAATATTTTCTCTGACAGCAGGGGAGGTTGTGGCCTACTGGTTAGAGATTTGGACTCGTAACCCAAAGGTTACGAGTTCGAGTCTCAGGCCAGTAGGAATTGTAAGTGGGGGGAGTGAGTGTACAGCGCTCCCTCCACGCTCAATACCACAACTGCGGGGCCCTAGGAGCAGTTGGGGGTTCGGTGCTTAGAGCTTGCTCAAGGCACTGAACCCCCGGCTGCTGCAGCATGCTGCTCCGGATGGGTTAAACGCAGAGCACAAATTAGTCTTTTTCACAAAAATCGGAAATTACGTCAGCGCAGGGTAAAGTTAGCTCCGATACAGATCTGCAACTATTATATCAGTACACCCTTTTCTCAAATAATGCTTCTTACCTTTTCTGTTTTGTCTGTTTTCCAAGTTGTCGTTATATAATCTATAAAGAAATAACATTTTACTTGTTTAATTTATATGGCCACTCAGACCGCTGACTGGTGAGATAGGCCTAATTGCGCTAACATAGCGCTGGATGGTTTCTGGATGATTTCACTAAAATCAATCACTGAAACAAGCATTCTGAGGAACAAATAGTCCCATGGCAGTGGGATAACAACATATGATTTCCTAAATTTGTATAATTTGCTCTATGACTAAAACTCAAAATAGAAAAATAATAGACAGTAATTTAGATAGAAAGTAATTTCTTTTCATATGTCATATTATTTAAGTTCCTTCATTGTACAAAGTGCAGTGTAGGCCTATTGTCTAAACAAATGTTATGACTACATGTTCATATAAATTGATCGTGGTCTGTGCTTCGCTATTAGGCTACATTCTCCCAGCACTGCAGTGCGTCGCGCAGCTTTGCCACATAGATTTTGATAGGAGGTTAGCTATAATAAAACAGGCAGTGTGCCAAAGGACCAAAAGGCTCTGCCTCTGTGGAGTTTGTGTCAAGTTAATCTGGCTGTTTGATGAAGAGAAAGAGATAAAATGTAGAAATAAAACACGTTAAGAATCCGTAGAAGCGGAGGACTATTATTATGTTGTAATGCTTGGTTGACCAATCAATGGAGAGGGGTGTTTCACTCTCGCCCACATGTAGAGATAGAATTTTCAAGGTGTTTATTCGTTTTCTGTCACTGAACACAAAAACGTAAAAATGAAGTGAAATGAATGATTTTTCATTTTGTTTGAACAAATGAAAAAACGAAAAATATGCCATTTTTTCAGATTTCAATACTGAATTGAAAAACGAATTATACGAAAGTACACAGACCGAAGGTACATAGTGCTTTAGAACAATGGTTCTCAAACCTGTCCTGGAGTACCCCCAGCCTTGCACATTTTGTATGTCTCCCTGTATCCAAAGAGTATAGAAGACCTTCTATACTCTTTGCTATATCTGACACACACACTTCAGGTCTTGCAGTCTCCACTAATGAGCTGATGAGCTGAATCAGGTGTGATAGATGAGGGAGACATACAAAATGTGCAGGGCTGGGGGTCCTCCAGGACAGGTTTGAGAACCACTGCAGTAAAACAAATTCTTAAATACTAGACTTAAACCAACTTTTAAGTAACGTTGAGAAAGTTACTCAAACAATCAGTAGGCTAATTTTGTCCGGTCAGTTCAAAATTTGACAAATAACATTAAATGATTCATACATCAATCCTCTTTTATTTTTTCTGTATTGCGACTGAAGGAATTCCTATCCAAATGGACAGTGCATCTAATAAGACAAAGACTATAGAATACCTATAGAAAGGGACTTTGAATAAGATCACTTGAACAACATCATCTGAATTAAAGTAACGTCATCTGAAGTAAAGTAACTATCATTGTAGAGCCTGCAGAAAATGTGAAACGGCTTAATTAGATTATATTACCATCAGTCATAACACCATTGTTCCACGAACAAAAGCAAACATTATGTAACTGCTATTAAACAATAATCCCTGGATAAAAATAAAGCATTATCCAAAGTGGAAGTCATGCGGCCAACCTAAATAGACAAAATCAGGATAAACATGTAATAAACTAAAAATAAAGCTTTGTGTTAAGCTGTAATTAACACACTCAAGAAGCCAAGAAACCATAAGACTTTCTTTTTTCAGTGGAACCCCAAAAAACCCATTCACTGTCATTAAAAAAGACCAGTCATGATGCAGTTTTCTGTCTCTGCTAGTATTGTATAGCTGGTTGTTTGAGCTGTGGTGGATCAAGGCTTCTCTGTAAAATCACTCACACACCCCCTTCCCACTCTGGAAACCCCTCCCTGTGTGTTACCGTTCATCTTTTCGCAGAATCAAGTGAACTTGATGTCACAATCGTCGTCTACTCCCTGTTCTAGTTCTTTGAATGTCACTGGCCGGAAATGCCTTGCTGTACTGTATGTGACACTCACAAAATATGACATACAAATGTTATTGAATCCTTACCAAAAGAGTTCATGAGATTTCATCACTGTGATTAACATGCTTAGAATTTTCCATGGCATTCACTGTCACAACGAGGTGCGGGAATACCTTATTGACCCTTGTGCAATTTATTAATTGATGAAAATAATTTATAGATAAATGTATATTTATAGGTAAATGATGATTTTGCCTTTTAGGTTTATAATTATTATGATTATTATTATTATATAATGAGTTTTGCATGGCCCTTTCATTGTATTTGTTGTGTTTTATTTGCGTTTGAACAGAACCACACCCAGTGAAACCTGTGGAAACAGCACGCAAACTGGTTTAAGCCCTAGTAAATACACAAACACACTCAGAACATACTGTTAAAATACAGTTATTGAGAACTAATCACAGCTTAAATCTACGTAAAACACCCCAAGCTAGGTGTGCGTTGATAATTATTGTTAACTAATAAACCTCTGTGCAAAAAAGTTTCAGGAAGTTTCGTTTGTCCACTCAGTGTTTTTGTCTTTTGGACTTGGACTTGTTTAACACAACTGGAATTGCCAGTATTTCCAAATGATTACTTTCTGAACTACTGCTTTTCATAATTGTTGAAAGCTCTAGCTTAATTCTATATTCACTTTTAATTATTGAATATAAAGGTTGCTAGGCTTGTCTGTTTACTGTAGTTTTACAGCTTCTGTCTTTACTGCACCTTGTTAATCACATGGTTCATATCATTCAAGATCATAAAACGGTTATCTTGGTCTGGATCTCTGGCCTAGTAGTCTTGATAGACACTGCCATATAATCTCTTCTCAAAGCCTTTGGTAAAAATTAATACTTAATCACAACGGATTAACCAAAAATGTTTTATCAAACATTTCATTCAATAATGTGTACATTGCACATGTGCACATGGT
>JAUZSZ010000134.1:24200796-24213116 GCA_034780575.1 Labeobarbus marequensis
TATAAAGAAGGCAATAAAGAAAGTAGAAAAACGGTCATATGAATGGGAGTTTAAGATATCAACAAGCAAATCCTGTTACATGATGTTTACAAAGAAGCGCAAATGTCATGTTGAAAAGCTAACATTACATCAGCAGCCAATGGAGAAAATAAATGAATTTAAGTACCTGGGATTATGGTTTGATAGTAAGTATACATGGAAAACACACATAAAGCACTTAGAACCTAAATGTAAAAAAGTTATTAATTTTAATAAGAGCTGTGGCTGGATGTGATTGGGGTGCATATATTCACTAATCGACATATAAAGAGCCTGCATGAGCTCAGCAATAGATTATGGTTGTGTAGTTTATGGTGCAGCAGCAAAAACATCACTTGAAAAAATTAATAGATTACACTATAGAGCACTAGGTGTGTGCTGCCTTCTTTGACTATCAGGACTTTTATTTTGAAGTTATTGTTTGAGTAATACTGCCATCTAGTGGCTATTCAGCCATTTTGCTTAGTTAAAAGCATGGTTAAAACCAAGAAGAGTAGCCAGAGCACACGGCTAGATAGATGGTGTATCTAAGTTTCTCTTTACGCTGTCCCTGGGACACTATTTGTCTGTAAGTGACTGAAAGATATTGTTTTCATATAAAGGAAGTGTCATTGTTGCTTTCAGAAATGTGTAATTAACCTGCCAGTAGTTTATGTTTTGAATTTAGCTTTTTAAGTAGTGGATTTGTATATTGATATGTCTAATTTGTTCTGTATTTTCAGTTTTACAATATAAAAAGGAAAAGTTACACCTTGAGTCATTATTGGAGTTTCATCCCTCATGTTAGCTGACTGTCTAACCTTGCAGAGCAACACAACGTGTATGCATTGGAGCATTAAGTCAACCCCCATTAATGCAATACTTATAGAAACAGGTGAATTACCCCTGAAGTTAAGAAGAGAAAAGCTTGCACTGGCATATTGGATAAGATTGAAGGGAAGTGGGAAAGAAAACCCTACAAAGGAGACAAGAAAGGATTGCTGTGAGTATTCTAAGTTTCAGGGGAATGGGTATGGATGAAACAGGTAAAAAAGAGCGAGGGAATATGGAATGGAAGCCTTAGATTTCACTATGCTAAATCCGGTTGGTAACATTCCACCATAGTTTTTTCCAGAGTTTAAGACAGATTTTAGGATTATAGAAAAGAAATAGAATGGAGGAAGTGGAAGTTAAAACAAGCGTGTATCTAAGAAACAGTTATTATAATTATATCAAAATCTATACAGACTGATCCAAGAACAAACAGGAAGGTGTGGAAATTGGAATACATATTTCAGAATTTAAAACTGATATTTCCAAAAGAATATCAGATCAGTTATCGGTACATAAGGCAGAAATTGTGGCAGTCATCATTGCGCTACAGTGGGTTGAAGAGGTCAAACCTGATAGCTGGGTTTCCATCACCCTGTTTTAATGTGCCTCCGAAAGCAATGACAGCATTTATTGTGTTTCATCTGCTCACTTTGAGATGCAAATAAATTTTCATATATGAAAATTATAATATTCAGTAGATTATCCTAGTTTTCTATAGGCTATATAGTGCCAGTTTACCAGGAAGTGACGATTTTGTTCTCTTTGACTCGTTGTATGGAAACGGTGCTCGTTCGCAGATATTTTATGAGATATTCCAATTTTGCAACTTTGGATGGAAACCCAGCCAGTGGGCACAGATTCACTGGTTGTCATTAAAAGCATAGAGTCAATGACATCCGTCAGAGACGACCTAATGATAGAACTTTATCATAGTTTGTTAAGAATTCATAGGGGTGGAATAGATGTTCAGTTCTGTTGGTTACCAGCACATGAAGGTGTAAAAGGGAATGAAAATGCAGACAAACTGGCAAAAGAGGCTTTGCTAAAAGAAATATCAGTCCCAATTCCACTTGGGAAAGGTGAGGGAAAAGCAATAGTTAGGAGGAAAGGTATAGAAATATGGCAGAAATGGTGGGAGGAGGACAAGAAACGAAGGGGATATTATAAAATTCAAAAGTCTGTTGGTATTAAAAACCATAAAGAAAGGAACAGGAGGGAAGAAAGTTTAATGACAAGATTGAGAGTGGATCACACAGGACTGAACAGCACCTTGTTTTAATGGGGAAAAGGAATAATGAGAATTGTGGGGTTGAGAGCCATGAATCTCTTGTTTAATATACATTTCCCAGGGCACAATGTTCATTTACCAAGACTGCATCACATTAATAATGCCAAGGAGAGCAAATAGAAAATACAACATTACTTTAATAATAATAATAATAATAATAATAATAATAGCGAGAAAAAAAATCACGTGGAGAGTCATAATGCACAGCCAGCACCAAACAGACAGAATGGCAAAGCTAACTGAATTGCCACTTAGAATTAAACAAACTTGTATTTGTGATGACCCAAGCTGACCAAACAGTTAATTGTGAAATGTTTGCACTTTGTAGAGTACAGTACCAGTTCAAGCATTTTCATAGGATCTAATTTGTACAAAAAATAAATAAATAAAAAGACTTTGATTAATTCTCAAATTCATTCTTGGGCTTAACCATAATTATGTCACATGTCATGTAATTCAAGTATAATTTTTCATATTTCTGTATTATAAATGTTGTATAAAACATTATTCTCATTTCATTATACATTTGTAATTGCTATGCAAATGCACATACAGCCGTCTGATCAGCATTAAACTGTAAACACATCTAAAAGCATTTTCAGACTAAAGACAGAGGTAAAACCTGTTTTAGATCCACTCCAGTTCACCTATAGACAAGGTCGTGGTATGGTGGACGCTATTAATAACGTAACTCATGCTATGGTGAAACATCTTGAGAATCCAAAAGCCTGTGCACGGTTATTCCTCGACTTCTGTTCGGCTTTTGATACAGTTAAACCCCATTTTTTGATGAAAAAGTTGAGGTAGTTGGGTGTTAATCCATTTTTAATCAAATGGTATTATTCTTTTTTTAACTGATCGTAGGCAGCAGGTCAAGGTTAATCACAGTATATCAGAGGTTAGAAGGACAAGTACAGGAGTCCCACAAGGATGTGTCAGTTCCCCAATTCTCTTTATACTGTATACAAATGAATGCACAAGTCATGATCCCAGTAACCTTATAATAAAATATTCAGATGATAAAGCCCTGCTGAGCCTCTTGTATAATGATACTAATCCATCAATATATTATTCAGAGGTAGAAAGGTTTGTGAAATGGTGTGACCTAAATCATTTTATTATAGCTAAATATTAAAAAACCAGAGGAAATGGTTTTTGACCCCAAATCAATTGGGAACCACTCACCCGTATTAACCCATTAAACAAGTGTGCTCCTATAAATACCTGGGCGTTTATATGGATAACTTACTTACCTGGGGACCCCATGTAGATAGTATATGTTCTTGTATACAGCAGAGGTTACTTTTTCTACGAAGACTGAGAGTTTACAGGGTTCGGCAGAAAGTAATGTATCTATTTTACCAGCCTGTAATTGGAAGTGTACTACATTATGGTTATACTGTGTGGTTTGGAAACATAGCAGTTCAATCTAAAGCCAAACTTGCACTGGTAAAGACGGCAAGGGGAATTATTGGAAAAAGGGAATATCAAATCATCTTATGAGCAGTCGGTTCTTAAGGAGGTCACTGAGATATTATGTGACCCCTCACATAGGTTATACCCTGAGTATGAGTTGCTGCCTTCTGGCAGACGATATAGGCTGCCTGTGTGCAGATACATTCGTTTTAAGAAATCTTTTAAACATGTAATTTATTTATGTAACCCTTGTTGGTTTATATTGTTATTGTGGCTTGGAATGTTGGTTTCTATCCTGTTTATGTGGATTTTTATTATGTAATGTGATGTTGATCAGTGTACGTGTATGCAGGCTCCAGGGTCCAAGACAAATTTCCCCATTGGGGAAAGTGTATTGAATTGAATTGAATCTTCAGACACAGGTTCTATATCTCTGATGATTTAATTGGAACAGCCATTTGTCATATTATTCTAATTTATTTGATGTAAGAATTTAACATTATAGATTATATACAAAAGGTAAAAAATAAATAAATCAATCAAAAAAATCAATGAAAATCAGTTGCCCCTTATGGGAAAGTTAATTTCTGACACTGCTGACACTGGCTTATTGTTCGAAGTGTTATTTCAGGGTTTGGGTATGTTCTTATAACTCCAACGAGTTCACCTTCAAAGCATGACGTCAGATTCACATTTCACTAAAGTCAATCACTGAAACAAGCATTATGAGGAACAAATAGTGCCCATGCCAGTGGATTAACAACATATGATTTCCTAAATTTGTATAAATTGCTCTATTACTAACACTCAGAATAGAAAAGTAATAGATAGTAAATTAGATAGAAAGTAATTTCTTTTCATATGTCATATTATTTAAGTTCCTTCACTGTCCAAAGTGCAGTGTAGGCCTATTGTCTAAAACAGATGTTATGACTACGTTCACATAAATTGATTGTGGCCTGCGCTTCGCTACTAGGCTACATTCTTCCAGCACTGCAGTGCGTTGCGTTGCGCAGCTTTGACACAGATTTTGATAGGTGGTTAGCTATAATAAAACGGGCGGTGTGCCAAAGGACCAAAAGGCTCTGCCTCTGTATGGTTTGTGTCAAGCCATTCGTTAATCTGGCTGTCTGATGAAGAGAAAGAGATAAAATGTAGAAATAAAACATGTTAAGAATAGCGGAGGACTATTATTATGTTGTAATGCTTGGTTGACCAATCAGCGGAGAGGGGTGTTTCACTCCCGCCCACATGTAGAGATAGAATTTTCAAGTTGTTTTATTCATTTTCTGTCCCTGAACATAAAAACGAAAAAATGAAGTGAAATGATTTTTCGTTTTGTTTGAATATGCCATATGCCATTTTTAAAAAAAATTCAGATTTCAATATTAAATTAAAAAAATAAATTAGTGCTTTAGAACAATGGTTTTCAAACCTGTCCTGGAGTACCCCCCAGCCCTGCACATTTTGTATGTCTCCATATATACAAAGAAAGACCTTCTATACTCTTTGCTATATCTGACACACCCACTTCAGGTCTTGCACTAATGAGCTGATGAGCTGAATCAGGTGTGATAGATGAGGGACACATACAAAATGTGCAGGGCTGGGGTTCGAGAACCGCTGCTTTAGAATAACTCTTCCTGGATGTCAGGGAGAGAAAATGAGTTTGTTGAAATGCATTTAAAACTGTTGTCTTGATTTGAATTAAAATCCATGAAATGGTTTGTCTGTTGAGGTCTTTGTTCCTTAATATTTTTTGTTTTGTTTTGTTTTTTTGGACAAATTCACATATTTCTTTCTCCCAACAATACTTGAAATTACATTTAAATATACATGCACACGAATGCACAAAGTAGAAATAGCCTACATATGTTAAATATATCCTCTTCAGTGTCGTAAATGTGAACAACATTCAAAAAAATCGTCAATAAATGTTTATTTGGGCGTTTATTTTTTTGCTTTGTGTTTATTTTGTTTTATGTGTGTTCAGCAATGACAGTTTTGGGTACAGTTTTTAATATCAATTCAGTACTAAACATAAAATGTATTAATAATGTTAAATTAATACTTTAATTTATTTTTAACGTTATATTAAATACGATGATTATTATTATATATTTTTTAACTTTAAATTAAAAAAAGAAAGAATATCACACAACAAAATATACCTCCAAAAGATTACACAACCTAAGGGCATTTTTTGTTATGCGTACATTTTTACATTTAAAGATAATCTAAGGGGAGAATGGGAGGAGAGTGTGTATATTATTTTTGTACGTTACATGCATGTGACAATGAGGTTCTGTACTCTGCTTGACCACATTGATACCACCTCGTGGTCAGGCGGGATCACGCACAGATTTAAAAGCCTCTCTGGCGGCAGTGCTGGATAGGGGGCGGTAGTGAGCACGCGAGGTCATAGGCGAGCGATACAACATGGCGGCGACGGCAAACTGATTATGTCAAAAATGCTTTAGAGTGTCGTGGAAATCAGCAAATTTCTGTACAGCACAACTGAATATTAGCATTTTAACGTAAATCGGGATTCGGACACATTGTATCCGGCTGGCTTCTGACTGCGGCGAGTCTTTGATCGTGTCGAGCGACTTGGATTCGAACCCGCGTGAACCTTCTGCTGTGTGCTTGAAGGAAAGAGGGGACGATCAGCCTGAGCCACTGTTAAAACTCGTCAGTAAGAAGAAAAAGCCCATGTCTTTCCTGTGCTCTCCTAGAGTCGTTTGAGACTATTGTGAAGTTGTATTTTAGAAAAGACTGATCTTCAGTAGGGACATCTCTCATCGTACTAACCTTATATATATATATTTTAAAAACAGTTTTATGTTGAGTGGAAGCTTTCTACAAAGTAAAATACATTTATTTTTATTTAATTTGCGCGCAGGAGATTTAATTATTTGATTTAATTATTGTTTAACAAAACTGTCATCTCAATGTGCTGTAGGGAAGTCGCCTGTCATCGCTATTTTGCGCATGCGCGTATTTACTACTGAATAATTCTGTGAAAAGTACCAACAAAACTGTGCATGATGAGGTGATAATACCTTGGGTGTTGGATGTGTCTTTTGACTTCACGAAAACTTGTATTATCTAGGACAATCCATATATTTATATGGATTTGTGTGTAAAATCAACATTATTCTGTACTTGTAGACTGGACTGGCAGCAGTTCTGTGGAAGAACAGGTATTAATGGCAGCTGCTGTCCTAAAATTGGGTGAGCAGAAAGCGGCTCAGGATTCAGGTGAAGTTCTTGAGTCGCAGAAGATGGAGCCAGAGATGCAAATGCCCGGTAAGCGGCCAAAGACCAACTCTCATACAGTGCTACATTAAGATACTATTTGAGTTTTGTCCTTTTTACTATTATTTTATATGTCTGTCCAATCAGAAATATGTCTATTCCCACATCGTTCTTTGAAACGTTGACGTTCGTAGTCAAGTCACCGTTATATATAGCACTTTTTACAATACAGGACAAACACCTAGCTCTAAGGTTCCCCCAGGTGTGGATCAGGAAAACCCACTTAATACAGAGGAAACCCAAAAGAAGCAAGGACCAAAGTCAAAGACTCCCGCCAAAAGGAGAAGAAAGGAGATCATTCCACAGACTCCACCACAACATGACATTTCAGCAGTCTCTGATACTTCTGAACTCAATTCTAGTGGACGGCCCAAGAGGAGAGCTGCTAAAGTGTATGTTCTCCAGCTGTATGCAATTTCCCAAAATCCATACTGCATTCTGTATGCAAAATGTACCAGTTTTAATCAGTTGCATTAAAACAGGTCATTATAAAGCAGTCACATGCACAAAAAAAAGAGAAGCTTTTGCAGTTTTAACATTACTATTATTCAGTTTCTAATTTACAATATCTGCTGAAAGCAATGCATTGCAGTCCTGCAACAGAGTGAGTCATCTTTCTTCAAATGACATGTTCTGATCAGGACTTGAACTCAGGTTGTTCCACAAATCAAGCAACAATCTTACTGTTGAGCTACTCACAAAGTGATCAACTGAAAACTTTATAAAGATGTTGTTAATAATCCAGTTTTCTTGATTAGTGCTTTAGACTATCTCCACAACCTTGCCAAGGATCTTGGTGCTCCATCAGAATCCTCAATTAAAGAAACGTCCAAGTCTGGTGAAGCAGATGGCACTGACCAGAAAAAGAAAACCGCAAGGGGAAGGGGGACCAAAAGAAAAACCCCAGATTATGAAAGCGACCCGGATGACGATGAGGACTTTTCCCCAGAAAAAGATGAAGAGGCAGAGAGCGAAGATGAAGAAGATTCAGAGCCAGACTTCAGCTTGGACGTAGAGCACAGATTATCCAGACCATCCAGCAGACCACCCAGAGGAAATTATGCGAGTAGTTTATAATCAGATATTCATTAAACCTTTTGCGCTGTTGGATGATTTTGACGTTAATTTCCATATATGTGTTGTTTAATTTTTTTAATTGTGTTTTGCTCAATAGCAGTGTCTTCTTCCGAATGGATTGGCTAACAATGTCATGGAGCCTGTTTGGAACTGTTTTAGTAGGACCAAAAAATTGTAAGCCATCCACTTTTCAAAAGTGAAATTGAACAGTTCATAGTATCTTTATCGCTTTTATCTTAATAATGCTTGTCCTTCTTTCACCAAATGCTCTTGCTAGCCGGGATGAAAACTTTTCCCCCTGGGTATTTCCAGAGTGGATTCCTTCTGCCAAAGATTGGCATTTCCTGTCTAAGAGGTATTCGTGTAGCTAAATATTATTGATGGAATCTGAGAAATCTTCATTTTAACTGTCATTTTGTTTCAATTAACAGTGAGGCTGAAAAATATTTACCCCAAGAGAAAGAATCTGCTTCTTTTACCTTTACACGGGAAAGCATCAAGGGACAGATCAAACTACAAACGGTGAAGAGGTAAGATATCATTAGTTTAACGTATCATAAGTTTGCACTAATCTGATTCCCGTTCACACTGACCAGTTAGTTGCTAGTAAGGAAATGAATGACACTGTGCCAGTTGCAGTCCATGTCTCTTCTGTACAAATGTTTGTTACACAGTGTGATTGTCGCAGTTATGAATATATAAAATATATCACAATTAATTTCAGCTAGTACAGGGATTCCCAATCTTTTTTCTGTTGTCCTAAAATATTTACATGAAGTACTCACTGAGAGTTAATATTGGAATAATTTAACAAAACATATGCATGTTTAATAGTAAAATGAATGGTTCCCTGCAGTTCATAGTTAACTATTTAAACAAATTAAATATTTATAAATATATTGTTTATTTTGATTCTTTTTACTTTAAAATAATTGTAAAGTTAATAATAATTAATCATATGCAGTTCATACCTCAGTTTGGGAAAAACTCAGCTAGTAGATTAACAACTTATCAGGGTTTTTTTGTTTCTTTGTTGTTGTTTTTTTGTTTTTTTTTAAGGAAATTGCAAAGTGCATTGCTGTTCAAAAGTGTGGGGTTGGCAAGATTTTTTAATGTTTTTAAAAGAAGTATTTTATGCTCACCAAGGCTGTATTTATTTGATAAAAAATACATTAAAACCAATAATATTATGAAATATTATAAATATTTTTTAAAATGTTAAATGTGTTTTACTCCAGTCTTCCATGTCACATGATCCTCCAGAAATCATTCTAATATGCTGATTTGTTGCTCAAGAAATTTTCGTATTGTTATTATCAGTGTTATACAATTGCACTGCATAATATTTTGAGGAAACTGATAAAATTTTGTTAGGATTTTTAAAAGAATGGAAAGTTCCAAAGAGCAATTATTTTAAATGGAAATCTGAATAATGCATAATAAATAATTTGAACAGTAGTGTATGTCTACTCGTATGTAATGCTGTATGCTAATCTGCAGGTTTGAATCATTGCCACATCATTCTGAGCGCTGGGATGCTCTTTTCTTTGTGGGGGGTCCTGTGCGGTCCTTGGAGTGGTGCCCATGTCCTGACGGGGCGGCAAAAAGACAGTATGCCGCCATCTACTGCCACAAAGGCATGGATGACGAACATAAAATCAATGAGCTGCACACAGGCCCTGTCTTACTGCAGCTATGGGACATCGGAGACCTTCAGTGCAAAAGCAGGTGACCCAGATAAGACACTTACAGATCGGCTTTAAAAGGAAAGGTTGGGTTTTACAATAAATTGGTCATTTCTGACTTTATCCCCCCACTTCAGGCCCTCAACTGCTCCTCATCTAGCATATGCTTTGGCAATAGATGATGGATGCATCTGGAATATAAGGTGGTGTCCTGCGGGAGTGTGGGAGCTGCCCTCTACCAGCAGAAAGGTAAGAAATGACATAAGAAGTCTAAGAAGATTCCTGAGGAGAAAGTGGTACATTTTTAATAAACAACTGTACAAATGTTTTGTTTTTTTGTTAAAGTAGTGTACGTTGGTGTAAATGTATTTTTGTTTTTCTCAGGCTCCACAGATGCCTAGATTAGGGCTTCTAGCAGCAGCTTTCTCTAATGGAACCATTGGTGTCTACAGTCTTCCACACCCAGAAGCCCTTGCAGCACACCATCAGGATAAAGGTGAGGAAATGGTCAACTGCATAACCTGTGCTTCTTATTTCTTTAGTAGGGTTACTTTTTTTTTTTTTTTAGCATTCATGTCCACTTGAAATGATTGTTCCAAAGACAGTCAAAGTTTAGTTCTTCATGACTATTTTCACTCTCTCTGTTTCTTTGACACATGGGGCTTTTTAGAACAGAGATGTCCAGTCTTGCTCCTGGAAAGCCACCTTCTTGTAGAGTTTAGCTCCAATCCCAAACACACCTAAACCAGCTAATCAAGATGTTCAGGTTTACTTAATAATTACAAGCAGTGTGTCGGAGCAGGGTTGGCCCTGACGTCTGTGGGATTGTAGCTCTGCAGGAGCAGGGTTGGAGATGCTTGCTCTGCTGGATTGTAGTCGAACTCCCAGTGAATCCATGTGCAATGTGTTGGTCCTTCCAGAAGAGGACAGCACAAGACAGAAGAGCCTCAAGCCAAGTCTTATAATGCATTTTCCCATTACCACTAAACAAATGCTAATCTATTTTGTGTGATGTATTTGCTTAATTTTCACAAATATTGGAAAACATAGTTTAAAACAGAACACACTGAATTGTTCACAGAAGATTGATTATCTGCATTATTTATTTGTGTGTTTATTTATTTTTTTATTTAGTAAGTATGATATAATAATAAAGTATTTAACATTTATTAAAATAATCATAATCATTATAATAATACTAATAATAATTAACATAATTTTTTATTATTGAATGAAAAAATGAAGTGATCAAATCAAATGATAATAGCAAGAACAATAATTAAAATTAATTCATTTTAATAATAATAATAAGAATTACAAATAATGATTACAAACAATGATTAGTAATACTATAACTATTATTATTTCTATTATATAAGTAAATATTATAATATAGCTATACTTATTATATAGATAATAATATATATTATTATGATAATTAGCATTATTACTATTAAACAAGTGAATAAACGACAATTGTTCTTGTTATAATGATTCGATTTAATTGATTCACCTATTCATTCATTCAATAGTAATAATAGTTGTTATTATTATTAGTAGTAGTAGTACTATTATTATATAACAATAGTTATTTATATAATACTGGCTTAAAATATAATTATATAATAATAATAGTAATTTATATAGTAATAGTTATTATTACTATATTTACTGTTATTATATAAAATAATAATGGTAATAATAATAACTATTATTATTATTAAATGAATGATAATAAGAATAACTATTATTATTTTTATTGAATGAATGAATGAATAGATGAATCAATTAAATCAAATCATTATAACAGCAAGAACAATTATTATTATTATTTATTATTATTATTATTATTATTATTATTATTATTATTTCACCCTTTATGTCTACTTGCATTATTAGTCAAGCTTTAGTATTTTACAACAGGATTTCAAACAATTTTTTTTTTAAGCTATTCAGGCACATAGATGTGGATGTGGGGATTTTAATTTATGCTCTGATAAAATGGCCAGCATTGGCTGAT
The DNA here is from genome assembly GCA_034780575.1 of Labeobarbus marequensis. Taxonomy (NCBI): domain Eukaryota; kingdom Metazoa; phylum Chordata; class Actinopteri; order Cypriniformes; family Cyprinidae; genus Labeobarbus; species Labeobarbus marequensis. The sequence goes on from JAUZSZ010000134.1 coordinate 24,212,453, forward strand.
TGTCCTCATAATGTCCTCTCCTCAGGGAGTGCTGGGAACAGACTGATGGCCTGCCATCCGCCGCATCATTCCCTGTTTTCCTCTTTTCTTTCATTCTCTTAAACACACATTATCTGTACTGTGTGTGTGTGTGTGTGTGTGTTTGCAAAAGATTATCCTCCCAGGGCTTCTCATTCATCACGGTCACAGTGAGAGAGCTAGAAAAAAGCAGGGAGGGTCTAGTGCCTATTTGAGTTTCACTGCCTTCATCCGTTTGATTAGCAGCCCCCCTCTTCACAGGAGTGAAATGCTGCTTATCTACAGTCATACTGATCTCTCCTCCTAGCTGAGTCTGCTTTATGAGCTATTGACCGCTCTGCAAGCAAAAAGCGTAGTTTTCCAATGACCATTCAAACATATCAGTGTATTCTGACTAAATGAGATTCATGTAAATAGCAAGCATTTTATTATATTATGCTGCTTTTGATGTTGCAGAATTCAAATTACATACATTAAATGGGAATTCTAGTGGATAGCTTTTCTACAGGTACTCAAGGCTTGTTTGAACTGTAAAGAGCCTTCTGACAATCACGAATGATGACAGTCAGAGAGAGAGACTCTCTCTCTCTCTCTGTGTGTGTGTGTGTGTGTGTGTGTGTGTGGGTGTGTGTGTGTGTGTGTGTCG
>JAUZSZ010000134.1:24304525-24317577 GCA_034780575.1 Labeobarbus marequensis
CCTAATGATTTTTTTGCATAAAAGAAAAATGTATAATTTTGACCCATACAATGTATTTTTGGCTACTGCTACAAATACAGCCGTGCCACTTACGACTGGTTTTGTGGTCCAGGGTCACATATATTACTTAAACTCAAACTTTTATTTTACAATTAATCAATTTCACAGTGCAAATATACATATAAACTGTGTGTATATATATATATATATATATATAGTAGTCAATTTTTTTTTAAAGAACTCTCTCATACTCACCAAGGCTGCATTAAAATATAAACGATACAGTATAAAGTGATGATGTTTGTGAAATATTACTATTTAAAGTAACTGTTTTCTATTTTATTTTAAAATGCAATTTATTCCTGTGATGTTAGAATTTTCAGCAGCTATTACTCCAAACTCCAATGTTGAAAGCAGTTATGTTTCTTAATATTTTTATGTTTCTTAATATTTTTTCAGGATTCTTTGATGAATAGAAAGTAAATAATATAATATACAGGGGTGTTTTTCCTTCCACAGATTTGTAAAAGTGACTGTCATGGTTCTGATTTGGGTATTTGCAACAGCATGTTTAATTTTAATTGCATGAAAATGATATGAATCAAAATTTGGTATTAAGGTGATCTTCAGCTTATGCTTGAAGAAATGTCAATTTGCTCAAAATATTACAAGGAACATTGGATAGGAACAAGCAGCAGGGTCAGAAACACTTCACATATTTTATTATGTTAAGTTCAAAGACTAGTTATGAAACTTTGCCTGAAAATAATTCATTAGAACTAAGCTTTTTATACTGTTTTCTGAATAAAATGCATGTGTTCTGCCACAGTGGGTGGTTTTATATATAAAAATAATATTCATGAAATTATTATTATTAAAAATGAATAATATTTACTCTGCATTTTCCATATCTCAATAGGACTACATGGATGCCTTGATCTCCAATTACTATGTAAGTGTTTTCCTGTTGTGCTTGACACTCTTTTCTTTTTCCTTTTTTTCCCCCCTCCACTTCATTCAGTAATGTTCTATTTAATGCAACGTCTCTTCATTTCTCCAGCTTTGGCCTCCGGTGCAGATCGCCAATTTTTATTTCATCCCTCTCCACCACAGGTAAAGCTCTGGTTTAAAAAGCCACCCTTTTTAGCTTCAAAAGTCAAGTGATCATTGATAATGATAATGCATCCATTGCAGCAGGGCACTAATCCAGCAGTGCTGGAGATTTAAGGGCGTCACTGGGAAAAGAACGTACGTGCCTCTGCAACACAGTGTGTGGCACCGCAGCAGCATTATGAAAGCTTATTAAAGGGAACGAAGCTGAGAAATTCTTGAAATCTTTTTAATTAGGCTCTCGTTTTCGTTTTGACTGTTGGGAGTTTTTAAAACATGCGTTTGATGTTACTGCTTTCTGGCACCTGAACTTCCACACTGGGATTAACAACTAGAGCCAGTCTGTGGATCTGTATCTATACACGCACGCACACACCTGGAAACCATCTGGATTTGTATTGTTTTCTGTATTTATGTTTCAAGACATGAATGTGATATTTGCATTTGGTCACATTCATATGATTTCTAATACAGTAATATGTTCATGCTTGTGTTTTTCAGATTGGCTGTTGTTCAGGTCGTGGCTGTTGCCTGGAACTCTTACCTCTCCTGGAAAGCCAATAAGATTTAATGAGATGTTCCAGATTGACCACTACCTCACACACGGGAACATTTTTGTCTGTAGTTTTTTAACAGTTGATCTCTATTATATAAATGTAGTAACAGACTCACACAAAGGCGCACAAATCTTACAGATTAAGTTTGCACAACAAAGGTCAAAGCTGACAGTAACGTAATTCAGACCTCTGACATTTTATTAACCTTTGCAAATAACGCTATTGTAATATTTGTGATGATAGATTCTGTAAAGAATTCTATACATTTGATTTGTATGCCTGTGTTTACCAGTGTTTAGATGGTGAATTATGGTGTGTTGATCACTAAAAACAGCAGGCCTGTTTGTTACAGGATGTGACAAATCTGTGGTCACTAATTAAGTTCAGGAACGTGATTGACAGAAGTGTTACATCTTCTACTAGGGCATTGCATTGATTAACACAATACAATAATGTGTATAAAATACATCTTTCACAGATACCAGACCATTCATTTCCTTTATTTTTTAATGCATTTTACAACTACTTTAAGTGCTAAATACTAAAAGAATGCATCACGTTAAAACACCACACAACACATCAACACCCTAAATTAAAAGCCAACGAATACAAATGTTTACAACAAAGCTTCAAACTAGATGTATTAGTGGTGACTCTTAATTTCAAGTAGCAAGCCTTTCCATAATCTAGGTTCTTCATAAAAACATCACTCATAGCTGAATCTCTTGGAAGTATTTTATCTAAGACATTAGATCTATCAAATATGACTTATTTTTCCATTTCTATGTCTGAATCTTGTTAACCCATTATTAACTTATCCATATCTCATGTACTTTAGCACATTTATGGGCTCTGGTGAAATTGGTGTAGATGGTCTATATTTCAAAGGAAACAGCTGACATTGAAATCTTGGCACTAATTTATAGATTTTTTCTAGCACAGTGTTGAACCAATAGACCCTGTTCTTTGCTGCCCTTGCCAATAGGATGTAGGGCGGCTGTTCCTCAGCTTGACTACAATTCACAGCTTCAGTCTGCAGCTCTTTGACTGGACAAAGCTGGATAACTAGTGGTGTGTCTGCTAACTGTCATCCAAAAAAAATCAAACCACACCTACTGCTATTAGGCTCTCTCTCTATATATATATATATATATTTGTTTCTTCACACTGAGCAGAAAGGTAAAGCCATGTTTAGGATTTTCCTTCGAGAGCGTGTCAGGCTTATATAAATATCTCAGCATGTCCAGCTAATGCTTCGTCACTCTGGGGAATTGACAGCTAGCCAGAAACAACAGTCAACAGTGACTAAACCTCTGCATCTGGCTGTTGAATGCATTTTCTCAGCCACTCTTTAAAACATGTTATAATTTACAGTCAGAAAGTATTTTAATACATGACTACATGACATGGTGTACTTTTACTAATATTAATAATATCAGTATTATGAAGTTCTCAAATGTGCTTCTAATACTGTGAATTTAGCTCATATACAGATTATTTTCAACAAACCACAGCCATATTGAAGTGTACGATATGAAACACAAATCATTTAATAAAGAGATGTACAACATTTACAGTTCCCATTATCGTTGCAGTCAATGATTTCTGGCTGCGTCTTGAAGAATTTCAGCACCTTGGACAGAGATGGAGGCTTTCGTGTCCCCGTCGCGCTTCTGGTCTCCTCCAGACCACAGATGAGCATCCATGCAGAAATCCATCACGACGGCAGCTCCTTAGCTCATTTTGCTCAGGTGCGTTTATAAACAAGTCATTTAACAGTCAAAGGGCCAATAAAAACATTAACGGATTACCTTTCCGTTACAACTTTGGATATATTGTCTTTGAAACCAATGACTTTGCAACAACATCAAGATGAAGTTTTCTGATTGAAAACTTTGGAGAGATAAAGAAACGTCTCACTTTGTCCTTCGGATGTACAGCTCCTTTACTCCACTCTTTGTTTCAGTTCAGAATTGCCTCATTTACAAGCAGTTTATGCAGCTCGACTGACGTCAATGGAGCGGTGTGTGATGTATATAACCATTGAGCTCCAGGAGCTCAACTCCAGTCTGTCTGCAAACACTCTTCCTTAGAAGTACTTTTGAAGCAACAGAAGACGACCGAGTAAGTTACCTTATATGACTTGCTTTCAACTTCTTGACTGAGGCCATTCAAGCTTAGATGCGAGCATGAGATTTTGTGTTGATATTGAACAGGTCTGTCTTGTTCATTGAGTGAGCTGATTGTTCAGTCAGGAGTATATGGCGTCTGATTTCAAGATTCGGTTTATTTAGCTGTTAAAAGTCGATAAGTCTTAATTCAGTTGTTTGTTTTTACGCATTTTTATTTTTAAAAAAGTGTTAGCCTATTTATTATTTATTACGATAGTGGCGTGATTATTATAGTTATTTACCCGCAGAACAGTGATCATGTTTGTGTTTTACTTTTATTCAATAGTTTATTTGCTTTATAAGTTCAGATGCAAATTCTTTTACCTTATCACCGATTTTAACTGATGCACGATTTATACTATATTTATACTGACATTATTTTTATATCAATAATTTAATGTTGCACATAAAATAGACTTTTGTATTTTATATCTACATTAATCTAATGTTTAATTAAAAACAGCCAACTCTTAATTTTGTAACTAATATTAATAATTAAAAAAATAATAATAATATTTGTTAATTTTATTATTTATACTAGTACTTTTGTTTGTTTTTTTACTCGAATAAATCAAAATAACATTTTAAAATCCTGTAAATTATATTTATTCAAATAAAGTTTTCATTTATATACTTGATATTAAAAAACAACTACTTTTATCTCAAATCGTGTCATTTATATTAGAACTATTTAGTAATATTTACAAAAAATATACATTTAGGCTACTTTTTTATTCATATACATGATTTAAAAAATATATTACACAGTTAATAGCTTTTACTTAATTTAACAAAATATACGAAACAACTCATTTCATAATCTCAATTTTGTCATTTTTATTTGCACTTTTATATTTGTTTACTAAATGAATACTACATATACCAAAATACTTAATTTAAAAAGTTTCATCTGAATTTTGTCATTTATATCAGCACATATAAACTTATACTTTTTTGATTTGACAAAATATAAAAATAACTAAATTTGTATTTTAAATGAACACTTAACAAACTTTTGCAGTGTGTTTGTGTACTAAACTTTTGGTTTGATTTGAACGCGCGCCGCTGTAGTAACACACCTGGCTGTTTCCCTCAGGAAGCGCGCTGCTGTGTCCAGCATGAAGCCCGTCCCTTTGGTCCTGCTCATAACTTCAGTCTTACTGACCACCCACATCCCGCTGAGCACCTGTCGACCCCGCGACCTGAGCCTCATGAACAGCCAGCTAGACGACGTGCTGGTAAACAGGGCAGGAGACGACGCCGTGTCCTACCTCGTGGGCGAAAAACTCCTTCAGTATTTGCAAAGAAACCTCGGAGCGCAGAAGGCAGGCGGTGTCCTGCATCTCCCGCACTTCCCCACGGCGCAGCTGCGCTCTCCCCACGAGGACAACAGCTTAGAGGAGCTCACGGAGTTTTCCAAACGGAACGACAATCCTCCGATCTCCATCGACCTCACCTTCCACCTGCTGAGAAACATGATCGAAATGGCGCGGATCGAGAATCAAAGGGAACAGGCGGAACTGAACCGCAAATATCTAGATGAGGTTGGGAAGTAGCTGTAGCTCCGTGATGATGCTTTCGATCGGCGAGTAAAGAACAAGCTCAATGCACTCTTTCACCCCCCCAAACTCTCTCTAAAGCATATGACATTCACCGATGCCTCCTGCTGACCCACACTCTTAGAAATAAAGGTTCTTCAGTGGTTCCTTGCCGCTGCAAAGAACCTCGTTCTCGTTCTTGAGTTGGTTGAGGTTCTTTGGAGATGGGAAAAAAAAGGGTTCTTCAGATCAGGCTATTGGTTTCTGCGTTCCAACTTGAAGAACTGCAAAAAAAAAAAAAGTTCACTTGTGGCATCAGGGTTATGTGGAACCTTTATTTTTAAGAGTGGCATCTATCTGTTCACCAGAAGTTTCTGGTGACCTGCTGCTGTCTCCATCACCTCTGGACCATTTCAGAAGAGTCACGACAGACCTACCAGGACCTCTGCCCACGGCAAATGACCAGTCAGGGTGGTTCACATGTAACCAAATCAATCTACAATTGACTTGTGCCCTTTGAGTGTTTACAGTTATTGGCCTCCTGCACTCTTTAAAAAACAAAGGTTCTTAATTGGCATCTGTGGTTCCATGAAGAACGTTTAACATCCATGGAACCTTTATAGAGGTTCTTTAGATTATTCAAATGAACGAAAAGGATCTTTTTAGAACTCTTCGGTGAAAGGTTTAGAAGGTTCTTCTAAGTCATTGCTGTGAAACCCCTCTTTTGGAACCTTTGTTTTTCAAATGTGTATAAATGGAAGTATTACTAAAACATTACAAATCCTGCTAATGATGTTATTCTCAATGAAGTAAAAGAAGGCCATTGTAAAGACTAATTTCTGTTTGGCTGCTTTGGTTGCATCCTCTCACTTTGCCAACGGGAGTGTTCTCATGACATAAAAATGCTATACTTTGGTAATATTACCAATATTTACCACACACATAATGCCAGATGCTCACTGTATACTAAGTGCAAAAGTATGTTCTCCTCACATGGTGGGAAACAATGATCTGTAGCACTTCAACCAAGAGGCTTACCCACGTTTTGTGACAATAATGTTGGACAATATTACAAAGTGCTTGAGATATACTGTACATTGTATATTGCTTATCATGTAAATTACATATATATTGCACCTAAATGCATAAACATGACTTTGTATTTTGAACATGAATCTGCAGAAATAAATGAGACTATATGCCTTTTACAAGTAACTGCAAACATGTAAACCTCATTATCACCCATTAAAAGTGGTAATGATCACAGCAGACACAGGTTTATAGGAAGCCAGCATCACTACATTTACACAGGCATTAACGTCACACAGAACATAAAAACAGGTGAGATGCCACTATGGAAATTGCTGTGCGTTCTTTTGAAATGTTACATGCGTGTAATGAAATGAATGGCTGTAACAGTAGTAATCCAAAAAGCTTTTTTACATGCGAGTCTACTAGTTGATCTAGGTAGTGATTTATCATTCTTTTTAAATAAGACATCTTAAGCTTGAGTGTATTCGTAGATAAATGTAGAATTATTAGCCTGTCTATGTCATACAAATCATTCACCACTTTTAATGAAAATATGAAGCATCTTTATTTGAAAGTGAAAAATACACTATAAAGCTACAAACAAATTACCAAAAAAATAAACATCTGGATTGTCCAAATATATATGTATATTCACTACCATTCAAAGTTTGATGAATACGATTTTAGCAAGATTTTATTTGTTAAAAATATAATTTTAAATATATTCAGGAAGGAAGCATTAAATACTTTTTTAAAACACTTTCACATTGACTAAAAAAAGCTTTTCCTTTGGACTTTTTATTCTTAAATAAAGATTAAATTCAGTTTTTCTATTTATATAAAGCTATTTAAATTACACTTTAAAATATATTAAAATAGAAAATTATTTATAAACTAATATTTCACAATATTATCATTTTACTGTATTTTTAATCAAATAACTTTCAAAAACATTTTAAAAAAATTACTGACCCCTTTGAATGGTAATTTGCATATATATATATATATATTTGGACAAACCACGAATGTTTTCTGATCTCCTAAGTTCTCAGCTCATTTTAAGATCAAAAAAGACCAAAAATAGCATCATAAACAGTTTTAAACATCCAGGATGTAGAAGCTATGAAGAAATTTGTAATTCCTCTTATTGAACTATAGCTCAGAGTTTTAGGACCACAAAATACCAGATGAAAGAATCTCTTGCTATGTTGAAAGGATTAAAGAAAACCTCCTCCTTATAGTCTCTCTCAAGTCAGCACAGGAAATACCCTGGAAATGAAAAATAAAATATATGAGTTAAGTCTTCTATAATCTTCCACTTACACAGAGTCTATTTTAGTCATAAATGGGGCAAGTGGGAGTGGACAGTGTGTGCTTTGCATTGGCAAGAATGTATGTTGACTGAACACTCATTTCTTAGGAAGTGCCATTGTGCAAAACTGCATGTTACATAAACCGTTTGTTTTTCATATCTAAAGCCATTTAAGCATAAAGCGAAGAAAGGAAACTCTACATGATATATTAAGATCAAGTAAGTGTTAAACAAGTCACATCTCATCCCGCAGATTGGCTCTCCATCCTGCTTCTGACATCCAAAAAAAAATCCTCTTCTAGGAAGAATTACAACTTTAAATTACGCGAAGGCCGGTACGTCAGCTCGTGACGCACCACGTCCTCAAAATAAGATTCATCCTCATTCCGAGTGGAAGCACTCCATGTGTGGAGTTGTTGAGCACATACCCAGACCGAATCCTGCTTCACCAAATGACTCTCTCGCTCTCTTTCCCTCCATGAATTGATCAGTGGGCTGACAGCACGAGTGACAAGGTCAGCGTCTGTGAGCACATGTCATATATCTGCACTGCCATATATCCTAGCTGGTGGCACAGAGACGAGCGGTTATTAAGTAATGGGTGGATGTAGACTCACAGCTCGAGCGCAGGTGGGGGAGGACGGACCGTCAGAAGCCAAGGGCCTGCCACTGCGATTTAGCCCTGTTCTCAACACTGCTCTTACTGTACGGACACATGGTCCTATCAGATCAGTAAAGGACCAGAGAGAAAGCTGCATGCTGTCCTGGTGCACGCTGCCCTGATTAACCAAGGTTTCTGACCTTTAAAATGAAGTAAAATGAACGGTTATTTAAAGAAATCATGCACAGGTGGGGATGCCCCTGCAAGACAGGATACCCACCGTTCAAAGAACAGGAAATGTCTTTTGAGCAAATGCTATTTTCCAAGTTAAGCCCTGTTTGTAGTACGCCTCTTAGAAACAACATTTACAACTTGGTTAACCGAGTTTTGTATGTTTACTCACCCACGTTTTGTCCGAAATATGACTTACTTCACTATGAAGATAAACAAAAATGATAAAATACATGATGAAAGTGAATGGTGACCAGGGGCTGTTAAGCTTCAACTAAATAACTAAATAAATAATAAATCACATCAAATGTAGTCTAATTAGTCTACATATGCACTCTAGTTCACTAAAGCCATATGAAAGCTTGAAACCAAGCAAATAAAGAAGAACTTGAAATTCAAATCAATGCATTTTGACAAGAAAAGGAGCACCCACTAAGAATTAATTAAGAGATGCAGTAGAGATTAAGGTTTTCTATGAATAAAAACTTCAATTTTGGCCTGTTTTCTCTTTGAAGAAATCATTTTAAGGTGCTTTTCGTTCATTTTGGAGCTCTATTTTTATGTCCAAAGTATTTCATGTCTATAAAAGAGAAAACAGATCCAAGTGTTTATGGTGGCTTTACAGAGGCTTTAGTCAGCAAATATTTAATAGGGTTTGTTGGGAGATGACGAGTGTACTCGATAACACGATGAGTGTCAATGTTGCCAAGAATCATCACGTCATCAGGATGGGACGTCTGCACAGTAATAGTTTAACCCTGTAAAGTCTGACATATGAAATAATCTTTTTTTAATTAAAAAGGTTTGCATGTGTTTTTTTTAAGTATCACATTTGATACATACGTTTTTTTATGCCTCATATACTATGATAAAGGAGAATATGAAGCTCATAATTAAGGATTAAAAAGGGTGAAGCCCAAACTGAGCAAAAATATGTAATTTGGTGCTGTTGCTGATATTTATATTGCCAAAAAGTAAGCCCAAATTCTAATAGTTTGTAATGTGAATCAATAAGATTTTCAAAACAGAATAACAGACTACTTCCATACAATGTATATAAATCAGTCATCACTCTTTATCTCCAAATAATGTCCTAGTAAGATGATATTTAAATGTTTAATTTTATAATCAAAGCTCTGTAGTTTGTGGGGGGCACAACATATAATATGGCGCAATGAGGATTGAGAGATTTGCAATTAAAAACCTTACTCAAAAACCTGATGCATAATATTTGATACATTTAAACAGGATTTTTCTATAAAAGAAATAACGTGTGGATAATCAAGTAAACCTACTTGCTACAGTCCAGTAAGTATTCATCTTTAAATATTACTAATAATATTAAAATTATTCTTACATTTACTTAATAAAAATCAGTAGATTTCACAGCAATATTTTACAGCTAAAAACACATGCACCAGAAGGTGGATTTATTCAGAATCATACTAAAAGGCCTTGTACTTGCTAAAAATCTATAAACAGATGACAGAAAGCGTGTAACAGATTGTGTACAATTAGTCAAAATATGGATCATTTAGAGGCCTTAGAAATTGGTGTATCAAATATGATACAGCAGGCTTTATAGAGTTAAGTTCAAAATAGTTTTCAGACCATCATGTGCATAAATAAAAGTTAGAACATGTAAAGGAGTACAAAGAAAAGTCTAAACCTCTTAAAGGACTTCTGATTTTTTTTTTGTCCATACCATAAAAGTCACTGGGCTCCACTGGTGTTTGATTCCACAGAAGACAGACAGATTTGTAACAACATTAGGATGACTAAATCAATTTTCATTTTGGGGTGAACCGTTCCTTTAAGGAAACATGCTCTTTGAAACTAACCTTGGGTTTAAAAATAAGTTATATGCATCTCCCTGATTCACCAGTCTGACCAGGTGAGGTGGTCAGGTCTTTAGGGGCTTCATCACCGCTGTCTTCCCCGTCTTCACCTGCAACAAAAGTACATGCTTCATTTTCTAAATATACCGCAACGCAACTTCAACTTGCAGACGCAAATAGACATGAATGTATATGTGACAAAGATGGTGTCGTCATAGCTGTGAAGCCGTTACCTGTTTGGAAGTCGATGCCTCTCAGCATGTCGGCCATATCCTCCGTGTTGATGATGAAGTGGGCCATGCTCTCGTAGCCCGCCTCCGTCCGCTCAATGTTGGAAGCCTTGGCAGTGTCTGTGATCCTGTCAAGGACAGAGCGGTCAAGTCACGGCAGAACTCGGACAAATATAAAAGTGACGGATAGCGTTAGGTCCCGTTCCTCCGTCTCCCTGCGGCTGCTCGTGACGCAGGTGCACGAGACACCATGCAACATCTCCGCAGGTGGAGGGAAGCATGAAACATAAGACACAGCTAGATAGTGTTGTAAGCGTAAGCATTTTTCTAAACACTTAGATGTTTTGGGGGAAAATGTGATGAATGCTGATGCATATGTTATTGCACACATTGCATAAAGTTTCATTCTACAAACAAGAAAGTTACTTCTTGGAAGCAACACGTTTGTCTAGCGACATCAATGGAAAGCTTGCATTTACAGAAGGACACACCTGTGATCAGAGCCGGGTGGATTACTTACAAATTGTAATCTGTTACATGTTGAAATTTGTAGTCAGTAAAGTATTGACATAATTAATGAATTCTGAATAATTTAACTGCCAATGTGTGAATAATTTTTTTATGGATTACATGATTACAAAGTAACTGTAATCTGATTATGAGCATTTTAAAATGTAATATAATCTAATTACAAATTCTTAGTTTTGGAATCTGATTACATAATCCAGATTACATATAATCAGTTACTACTCAGCACTGCATGCGATAAAGTTAATGCTGAACTTTCAAAACACATTTTCCCTGGTCAGGCTCACAGTAACCAAAGAAACCAGTAAACCAGTGACTACAAGGGAGAACTCCATAACATTCAGATTTGTGCTCAACAATTAAGTTTTTAAAACAGCTGATTCTTCAACTATTACCACCAATATTTATAGCTATAATTTGAATAGATAAATGTGCCTCAACAAATGACATTTACAGTTTGAAAGAAAAATTATATTTTTGTATATGGGTAGTTGACAAAAAAAACTTAACATACAAATAACATGAGAAAAATATATCCTCATTCTTAGAGTTACAAACAGCATGAAAGAGAGGTTTATCTTCAGTGTTAGTGGTTATTTAATTATTGTTTTTTTACATTTTTGCTGTCACACCATAGGACACACTATGTCAACTACCCATATATATATATACACACACACACACACACACACACACACATATATAAATCTGCATTGATTTTTCCTATAACAGAGTTGAAATATTGCTTGTCAAGGTCATGATAAGAGTGAACATTAACTAGTCAACAGTGATATACTGGAAAGACTGTCAGAGAAAAACAGCTCTGTTAAAAGGGGTCAAATATGAAATAAATCCTTAAAAAGCCCTATCCCTATCAATGAGAGATATTGTATTTTTCTCTTCAATTTCTTTTGACATACACTACAGTATAAAAAATATACAGATTTTGTATATTTTCCTTTTCTTTATTATTTGATTTTATTTCTTTTCTTTTTTTTTAATTAATACTTTTATTCAGCAAGGATGCATAGATTGATCAAAAGTGACAGTAAAGACATTTGTTACTAAATAAACTTTATGATCATTTTTTATCACAAAATGCAGAAATTTGAGCATTAGAGGAGCCTTTCAAAAATATCCTACCGACCCCAAAATTTTGAAGGTTAGTGAAATGTTTGAATTCAGTGAAATTATGAAATTATTCACAAAACATGTTCAATGAGTCTACACAATAAGCATTTGGAGCTCAACTAAATTCAAAAGTGAGAAGAAAATAAATAAATTGTAGCATAAGGGATTTCAAAACCTACAGTACAGAGTATTTCCCACAATACTGAGGCAGATGAAATTTATGAACCAATGCCTAATACAGTGGGTTGTTGGGGTGGGAGGCTGGTTGAGTCATTGCCTATGAGGTTATTAATCATGATTGTTAGTCTTTAGGAGGCATCAGTTATTGATGAAGCACACATGCTGAATATGGTTTAGTTTAAAGGGGCAGTTCACATAAAAAAAAATTAAAATCTGTCATTAAGAAAGTCACAGGTTTGGAATGACATAAGGATGGGAAAATGATTTTTTGGGTGAACTATCCCTTTAAGACACTCTTAAACACATCACTCACAGATGACTTACTTCTTGAACACTTCCTTTGCACTCTGTGAACACAGCAAAGAAGAACACTCATTTTAAGACTAGCAGCAGATTAAAACATAAAACCTGCAGTCCTCTTCATCAGAGTTTCACTGTGTACACAAAAAAGGCACATACTAAATCACCGGCGCCGTTATGCAGCTTATTTTGACACTCTGTTTGCGTTGAGAAGTGCTAGTTAAAAAATAGCAGTGGTGCACCTGAGGCTGCCGCTTTATATTGAAAGCTGTTTCAAAAAACAATTACACCTC
>JAUZSZ010000134.1:24454866-24464896 GCA_034780575.1 Labeobarbus marequensis
TCCCTGCGTCACTCAGCCCTGCAACATCTCAGTCTGTGTTTTCATCCGACTTTTAATAAACTGTTTATTTTTTCACCTGCAACTGCTTCCTCTTCTTTACTCATGACACCAATTGCTTTACAGGCCTGTGAAAAATTTAGAATTGAAGAATTGGTTCCTTTTCAGTTTATGAGTGTACATTTGGATTGGACGTTACTGAACTGCAATTCAAAGAGATTAATGTGAGTGATTAATTATGGGAAATTAAATGTTCTTTGACCTTGATCCACGAGTTAAGTCACTAAATACGGTGAAATATATAAACTAAGTACAAACTTCTATAGGTGCCATCTATCCATCCATCCATCCATACATCCATCCATCCTTTGGATAAAACATAAAACTTTAAGGCTTCATAAACGCTGTTCAAATCTTTCAAAACAAGGCTTTTAGCAAGATGACATTCAAAGCTGTTAAGAGTTAAACCGCTAAAAATTTCCAGGATTATTATAGTTAACTAAAACTAAAATTAAAACCAATAAGAACATTTCCTTATCTTGACATTAAACATTAATCAAAATAAAATAAAATATTTTTAAGAAATGTATATTTCATCTTTAATTTAGTTTAAAATAATTAATACAAACTTTACTGACACACACATTTGTTATATTAAAAATAAACACACACAACAAAATTTCAATTTAAAATGAAAACGGAAAATATGAAAAATTAAAAATATTAATACAAAACTACAATAGAATCTCAGTTATACTAGAATAACCCTGATAACTACATTAAAATGAATTTAAATGAATTTTAATTCTACTTCCTTACATTCAAATCTATATTGTAATTCTGCATCCTGTTTTCTACCTCGATTCAAATTCATTCTTTATTATGCTTGACTAATCAAACACCATTAATGATCGGAAAAGAAGACACAATCAAGCAAATATGAGTACCATCAGAAAAAAACACTGCAATGAGCATTTATATACAAAACCAGTGTGAACCACTGATCAGTTAAAAGGTTGTTTTACTATTAAGGTCCCCTTAATAGTAACTCATGTTTTGTAGAAGTGACAGGAAGATGGCGGTCCTTCTCAAGGTCAGATCGGGTTTATTTTTAGGTCAGTACTTACCAAGGTGAGGATGCTAAAAAAGAAGCCATTTGAAGACACAGTGCTGAAAGGGGTGGAACTAAATATTTTAAAACCCAACAGCTACTGAAAAATGAACCTAAACTACACATATGAAGAAACTAGAGCCCTTTCAGTTGGACCTGTTAATCATGTGATCTTTAATGGCAGCATGACAAATCTCTTAACCGATGGCATGCTAATTTCCATTTGGCTCCAGGAGATTAGTTTTTCATGTGTTACATGATTTCAACAAATCAAGACCTTCATAGAACCGGTGTTGTTAACTAAAACAATAAAAAAAAATGTGTTCATTAAAATAAAGCTGAAATAAAATATAAATATTACACAATAAACATTGCCTTGGCAACTAATTGCTGAATTGAAATAATTTGAAGTTCTAAAATGACTAAAATTCAAACTGAAATAAAAATAAAAGTTACTAGCAAAATATATAGTATATACAAATAAATAAAATGACAAAAGCTTAAATTAAATGAAAGCTGAAAATATAAAACTAGAGGCTAATTCAAAATATTAATAAATACTATAATAATATATAAATAATACTAAAATAATACAGGATAAAATGAGCTTAATAATATGCACCAATACCAATGGCTAACAATGCTAGTCCCTAAAAACACTCAAAAGAAACTCATTCACATGTCAAATTCTTTCTCAATGCCCTCAAAAAATACAGGCAATTCAAGTGAATGAAAGTTCAACGGCTCCAACAACAGCTCTGTATCATTTCCAGGTGTCACACTATGACCCCACCCTACATCTTGGAGTTGCTGTATGCTTGTCATGTTCCTAAACCTCCTCAGTGTTGCTATGCCAACCAAGGCTCCTCTCAATCCCAGAGAAGGGGACAGGTCTGGTCACATGACCCTGCTGTCATTGGGGAAGATAGAGCAGATGTGGACGGGGCCCTCCGTCATTGGAGAATTAGTCAAGCACAGGCACGTAAGACTGAAGTTACGACAAATACTGATGTCAAAGGTCAACACTATCAGCTCTGATCACTGAACACATTTATCTTTACGTTGTTGATAATAGAGAGACTTCAACGGCCCGTAAGTGAGAGTCTCAGAGGTGACTGGCAAGATAGAGATACGGAAGGAAATCACTTTTCAACAATGTGAAATCCCACAGCTGCACACAGGGAAGAGCAACAGCAAGGAGAGAGAGATTTCTAAAAGGACAGATGACACACAGACTGTGATATCTCTCTCCTCTTTCTTTTTACCTTCCTGTCTTCATTTCCCTCAACACACAGGCCTTCGGTGATACAGAGAAAGAGAGAGGGTCACTAGTAGAAGTGGAAATGGTAGATTTGTTACCAAGACAAATATTGACAAGCTTCCTGTTCAAATGTCATCCGTGAATAGAGGGGGTCGCAAAAGTAATCTGGTGCATGACAAGCGTGATGACTGCATGTTCGTGTATGTGTCTGCTGGCTTGTATTTGCTTAACTGACAATGTGTGGTGAAATACACTAGAGGTTTCAAGGGTGTTGGATATCGATGCCGATGCGGTAATCACATTAAAGCATATGACAAAACAATGCAGGCCAATACACCAGCAGTGCTGTAGCCTAGTGGTTAAAGGAGCAAGTCATGAACTATCACCACTGTGCCACTGAGCAGGATACTTTAACCTGAGGTTACTCCAGGGGGACTGTCCTAGTAAAGTGCACTGATAAAAGCATCTGATAAATGGCCAAGCACTACAGAACAATGCAGGACAATACCCCAGTATCACTGTTTGCCCTGCAAACCAGTAGTTGATCATCTGGATTGGTAACCAAAAGGCTGTATGTCCAAGCTCAACAATCACTGATCTATGAACTATCATCATTGTGCTCTTGTGCAAGACTCCTAACCTCACATTACACCATAGTGAATGAACCTGTAATAAATGTACTGATAAAAGTATCTGATAAATGAGATAGTGCTGAACAATGCAGGTCAATGCAATTACAGCCCTGTTTCCCTTGAAAAATCAATTATTATAAACCAAATTGCATGTTCAAACCCACCAAGGTATAATACATTCTGCTAGTGAGAATGTATCCTCTGTTTACTTAATGGTGACTGTCCTTGCTAATAGTTACATATAAAACACAAATAGGGACTGAATGTTATAATTTTAGGAATCAACTACTGAAAAAAGCCACTAATCTGGGGAATGTCCTGTTCGATGCCTGGTTATGCTGAATAAAAGAGTCTAATAAATGACAGAGCATAACATGCAAGACAAATACCCCAATAGCCCTTACTACCCTGTACATTTCCTCTAGATAAAAAAAATGTTTAAAATTTGAAATAAAAAGGTTAAAAATGGCTTGATTAACCAATAGGTTGTAGGTTCAAGGCCAACAAGGTTTGATGCATTGTGCAACTGAGCAGAATACATATCCTCAGGTTACTCCCATGGGACATCCCCCTGTCATAAATGCACTGATAAAAGCAAGGCTGTAATCAAATTTGGGGACAAAATCCTATAATTCATGAATTAAACCTATATCGTTGATCTAAATACTGGGGGGATGTGTCCCCCTTCAATGTCTCCTGTCCTAACTAAAATCATCTGATAAATGATGGAGTAGAACATATACGGAAAAACCCCAGTGAGAAGCGACTGTCGCTTATATTTCAGCACAATGTACGGCGCTAGATGCAATTCAGCACCGAGGACAGCGCTCACGGAGCGTCCGCAACATTTCAGCACCGCGGACAGCGCCGCCGCTGCTGCTGGTTTCCCCGCTCTACAGCGGTGAGGAGGGGGGAGGTGAAGCGGGTTTCCCTCAGAGCTGGATGGAGCTCCTCTCTCTCTCTCCATCTTTGCACATTACCACCTTCACCAGCGGATTTCCATGATAGGGTTATCACCAATCACATCACACGAAAATCCGTGGCCTTCAGGTTTTTTTTCCCCCTCTGTGCCTAAACCTGTATTATCCTGCCAATTTAGAAGATTTCAAACACAAAATACCATCGTTCAGTAACTCGGGTCTGCATTTGATTTAATTTCATTATGATAGAGGAAGGCATATTATACAGCCTTTGCTCGAACATTCCATTCGTTATAAACCAGCATCACTGAAAAAACATGAATGGAAATGACCGGCGAAGGCATGTTTGCATTAACAAGACTGCCATGCAGAGAGGAAACCAGCATTCTGCCCACGATTCACAGCCCTCCTCACTAATATCAGCCCACTGCATCCACTGTCTCTGACAGTAAATCACATCTCTATCACCGATGTCTATATGGCCGGGAACTTCACAAATAATACAGCATTAACTGAATTAAATGTGCTCATGAAACACTATAGCGTGAAGGTTGAGCTATTTTTAAAGGTTTAACACAAGAAAACGAATAATTCCGCAGATAAAACTATATCCTCCTGTGAAATTTCATTCTAATATAATAGATACACATTAACCAGAAGCTGGGCTGTTTTTTCGTGCAGGAGGTTTGGCAGGTGAAATAATCTCTGGAAAAGAGGGAAAAGGCTTTAAATCACCGCTGACCAGCAGAGAAACACACACAAACGCACACATGCACGCACGCACGCACGCACACACACACACACACACACACACACACGGGGAGGAGAGGCACCGCTGGCAAACAGCTGGAAATACGCAGCCACTTTCTCCTAAAATCAACCCTAGGATGACTTGAAGGATTCTGGCCTTTACCTGTCAAGACGCCGACCCGGATTTGGTGGTCGTGGTTTGTTAAAATCATCCCGTCTGTCGCCATATTCAGCACCGCTGTCGCCGCTCTGAGAACTCCTGGCAGAGCCGAGAGCCGAGCACATCGAACTCTGGAGGGGGAATGAGGGAAGCGCGCAGGCGAGAGCAGCAGAGCGAAGATTCAGCGCTCATAATATCTCACTGGCAAATCAGCGAACAAACTATTAATTAAGTTTTAATTATCTAAAATAAAATAAATTTACATAATTATATGCACTACCATTCAAAAGTTTGTGGTCAGTTAGAATTTCTGTGAAAAAAAAATAAAAACTTCAGCAAGAATGCATTGAATTGATAAAAAGTTACTGTATTTTTGTTACAAACTATTTCTATTTTAATTAAATGCTGTTCTTTTGAACTTTCTCTTCATCAATGATTCCTGAAAAATAAAATGTATCATGGTTTCCGCAAAATGTGAAGCAGCACAACTGAACAGTGATATAAATCAGAAAAGTTTCTTGAGCATTAAATCAGGATAATAGAATGATTTCTGAAGGACCATGTGACACTGAAGCTTTGCACCACAGGAATAAATATTTAAAATATACTCAAACAGAAAACAGTTGTTTTAAACTGTAACAATATTTCACAATATTATTGTTGTTGTTTTTTTCAAATTAATGCAGCCTTGGTGAGCATAAATTACTTTTTTTAAAATTACTTTTTTGTAAATACTCTTTAAAATTTGTTTTTATATTATATTATTTCTTCCACAAAACCAAACCAAACTCGAATTCCTATTATTCCAGATTTAACTCATAATGATCATATAACTCATACCATAATGAATATTAGTATCAGATTCACAGAGTGTCTTAGTTTCTTCTCTCTTCATAAAACACTTGAGCTTGTTTGTCTATTATTGTCTCCTGGAACCCGATCACCCAGATATTCAACAAAAAAACAAGTAAATCTTTGATCCTGATGAGTCTATATACTTTTCAAATGACTGAAACAAAAAATGCTGACACTACAATACAATAAATGTCTTAAATGTCAATAAATGGCTATAATCTTAACCATTTTTAACCAATTTATCCACCCACAGACATCAGTAAAGATTCTAATCAATTCTATTCACCATATCTCAAAACATTTGGCATCTCGGAGAACCCCATGATGTCATCTTTAAGACAGACAAGGACTTTATACAGTTTTAGTGATCTCAGAGATATTAACAAGACATTCATGTCCATTACAAAATATATGAATCACTGGTTGTCATGAGTATGTGGACGCCATCAGTGGATCATAATGCAGGGGCAGCACACACACACACACACACACACACACACACACACACACACACACCCCTGTAGTTTGGCTGAATGCCATGCTAGTAATGCATGTGTGGGCTTTTCTACATTAACTCATGAAGAGCTCCGTCGATTCCTTTCCTGGACTCGCAGAACAATGACGTGTCAATCACCGCTCGGGTCACAACCTTTCTTATGTCTGGCATTTTTTGATTTATTTGCTTTGAAACACAGGAAGTCTCTGATTTTGAACCTTCCTTCTGCAGATGATAGCAGCCCTGACCTGTGCAAATACAATCACAGCCTGAAGCAGAAGCCACATTTCTATTTATAGCACCCCATCATGCTTCTGCGGTGTGTAATTCTTCTTGTTTATTCTCATGGAAAAAAGACAGCAAATCTCTTCCTCCTATGTCAAGATTCATTATTCATGAGCATATTTAAGTGTTGGGAAAGCATAAAGACAAAGATATACATATCAATGCAACACTTTACTGAGAATCTGTGAGGGTAACGGTGAGAAAACAGGTATTGTGAAGTGTTTTCTAAGCTATTGCATTGATATTTCTAAGCTGTTCTAAATGGTTGGGGTCCATCCTTCATTGTAAGTCTGTGGGATTTTTTGGTTCATAGGTAACATGTATGTGGAGTGTTCAAAGTGAGCAGATGAGCACCAGGCTCATTATTTCAGTTCTGCATCTCTGAACCTTCTCTTGCGTAACACTTCTGTCTGATCATAAAGCACATCAAGTACATCAGGCATACAGACTGGAGGCTGCATCTAAGATGCTGACAATTTTATGGAGAACTTGCAAAAATGCAAAGACTTTACAGAAACTCCTTACTGACTGACTATGCATATACAATGTAAATATAAGTTTATCAGTGTTGAAAACAGTTGTGCTGCTTCGTATTTTTGAGGGAACCATGATACATTTTGTTTTCCAGGATTCTTCAATGAATAGAAAGCTCAAAATAACTCTTACTGATTAATATGCTTGCTGCTTACTTAGTAGTGTATCACGGTTTACACAATTATAATATGCAGCACAACTGGATAAATAAATAAATAAATAAATAAATAAATAAATAAAGCAAGCAAGTAAGTTTCCTAAGCAGCAAATCAGCATATTAGAGTCACGTGACACTGAAGACTGGAGTAATGATGCTGAAAATTCAGCTTTCATGACATGAATACATTACATATGAAAAACAATTATTTTTAATTGTAATAATATGCCATTATTATACAGTTTTCCTGTATTTTTGATTAAATAAATTAATGAAGAGTTATTAAGATTTACATAATCATAATTTTATATAAAAATTCTATAATTTTATATTTATGGATGCTAAATGTCAGAATCAAATGTGAAAATTTTATTTCAAAATGGATTAAAAGTAGTAAGCATGAAACTCAGGGTTCTGATATGTGCTTGAATATTCTTAATCAAATTTAGTGCATTCAGTGTTGATCTCCTAAAGGGGGGAAAATTATGGGATATATTTTCTTCTCCAAAACATGGATTTACCACAGACTTAATGAAACAGCAACATCCCACTCACAAAACCACTGGCTCTTCATTATAATCCAGTTTGGAGCGTAATCTGTCCACACAAACTAGTTTGCGATATTTTTATAAGCGCACACACACAGACACATCAATTCCAGGCGACAAAACACCCGTATTTCTCTCTTCAAATTGGTTTTGACTGAACATCATTGGCACATTATGTTGAGTTCCTGCATTGTTAAGTATTACCAGCAGGGGGCTCTACCAGGGAGATTTAATACACTGAGCTGAATTGGTTATGACAGATCCAATCATATGCTTACAAAAAGATGGACTATTCTTCTGTGTTTCTACCTGATTGTGATTTGATGGATATAAACAGTTACACACACTCTCTGTATAGTCTCTAGCGTTAAACTCAATCTAGCATAAGCCTAATTACTTTTGAACATCATTTATTCAATGAAAGTTGTAGAAAGACGTTCAAAAGCATGTTTTTGATTAAATGTAGTCCTGATATAGTAGGCTAATACTTAAAATCCCTAATTGAAACTGAAAACTGTGCAGTTTTGCGGTATTTAAAAATCAATTTAGACTGCTTTAAAATTGAAATATTTGACATTGCATGCTTCAAATGGAACGTAAAAGGGAATGTTCAAAGGATGATATATCTAGCTAATAATAGTAAATATTTTCGATATGAAATATAAGCCATGCAAAGGAGACTGATGAGACTTTGATGGACATCAACAGAGCGTTAAACACGATCCAGCATACTGAGTTGAGAAAGATCCACTTCGCTCTCATTTTCCACCAGCGCAGAAAATGGCCTGGAGGAAGAGAGGATCAAATCCATTACATCCGATTCTCGCGCGCGTTCTGTTCCGAATTAATGCGCGCCGGTCAGCGGTGTCGCATTGAGCTGCTGTGAAACTTTCCTGCTCAGACACAAACCCACCGGTTTTTAGTCGCAAATGTCAGTAGGCAGCAGCGTTATTTGCATTCGCTGAGCAAACAGGAAGGAAAGACGTGGAACATCAGATCACCGCAGGCCGTTTAGTTCAGCCGTGTAATTGATTTAAGGCGCGTTAAACCTACAGATTTTACGCACAGATACGGTAGAACTGATGCTAATAATACAACCGCTCATGTTTATTCACGTGCTGACAGAACGAAACGAGACGAAGAATAAACCAGACCAGATCAGAAGAAAACAGATGAAACCAGAGAGGCAAGAAAGCAACAAATTAGAAGAAGAAGAATAAATAAATAAATAAATACTGTAATGTTAAAACATATAACAATAATCAAATGCAGGTAAACAAAAAGAAGTAAGAGGCAATAAATAAATAAAAATAAAGAACAGATGAGAGGACACAAGGAGGGACAAGCTCTCTTTTGCCACCATGTGCTGGCTTTGCAAAGGTTAGCATGTAATCTGACCTCCATGTCTCCATCCTAGAGTCCATCTAAACAACACTAGATCACATAACCTCAAAAGGTTACACAATCATGCCAGGAATCAAAAAGACAAGAGAAGAGCACATTAGCCATCAGTTCATTACACAAGCGGTCCGACATTGATGCTCCAATCATGAGTCATGTACAGCTCACCGAATGATCTCCTACAAACCGCCCGCGGACGTTTAGTGTGCTTGAATTATGTTTGCTCTAATGCATACTACTTTGAGAAATGCATCTCTAAATCACTGCAAAATCTTGTTCTTTTCTTTAATGATGTTGATTGTTATGTTTTCAATTCTTCTTGAATCCTGCCTTGTCAAATCTCTCTGAACCTTGTAGCTTTTTGAGGCTCAAAACTAGAATGTGAAACTAGAGAAATCAACTTCAGCTCAACTCATTCCATTTTGATTTCATGGTGACTTTAACCCTGTAAAGCCTGACATATGAAATAATAGTCTGAGAAATCAGTTTATTGAACCTTTGGACAAAATAATAATACAATTATGTGCTTTATGTTTTACATATGTGACCCTGGACCACAAAACCAGTCATAAGGGTCAATTTTTTGAAATCGATATTTATACATCAGCTGGTATTTATATTCAATCTGAAAGCTGAATAAATAAGCTTTCCATTGATGTATGGTTTGTTAGGATTGGACAATATTTGGCCGAGATACAACTATTTGAAAATCTGGAATCTGAAGGTGTAAAAAATCAAAATATTGAGAAAATTGCCTGAAATGAAGTCCTTAGCAATGCATACTACTAATCAAACATTTTAGTTTTTATATATTTGCTGTAGGAAATTTACAAAATAACTTCATGGAACATTATCTTTACTTAATATCCTAATGATTTTTGGCATAAAAGAAAAATCGATAATTTTGACCCATACAATGTATT
>JAUZSZ010000134.1:24813844-24826015 GCA_034780575.1 Labeobarbus marequensis
TTCTAATATTTTGAGATACTAGATTTTTGACTTTCATGAGCTTTAAACTCTAAACAACAAAATTAAAAAAAAAAAAAAAAAAAACTTTTGAAATGTTTTACTTTACATCTAATGAATCTGGAATATATGAAAGCTTCACTTTTTGAAATAAGTTACCAAAAAAATGAACTTTTTCACGATATTCAAATTTTTTGAGATGCATCTGTATAGTGTATGTGCAAGTCATTAGTGTTTGGTGATGAGTTTTTGGCTTAAGCTCTGTATTTAAAGTCACACCAGAGGTGTTCAACTTGTGTTCCACAAGTAATCCACACCACTCCAGTCCATCAGTTAACAGCTTGAGAAGACAAAAGCTGCGTGTTTGTAAGAAACAAATCTATCATTAAGACAATTTAACTTCAAACCAGTGCTTCTAGCTAAAATACAAAGTCCTCTAACCATAATACTGCTTTCTTCAATGAAAAAGTCATCTTGTCTGAATCAGGAGAGATATATGCACAGATCAAGCACCGTTTACAAGCCAAAACAGTCTAAAACAATTCAAAAAAAAAAAAAAAAAGAAAAAAAGATAACTGCTGTGAGAAACAACAGGAGATGGACTTTTTCACTTTTTCACTGCTACATTTCTCCAAATCTCTTCTGATGAAGAAACAAATTCTGCATCTTGAATGACCTGAGGGTGAGCACATTTTCAGCAAATGTTTATTTTTGGGTGAACTCCTTTACTCATTCACATCACATTACACACACACAGTCATTTAAAACACGGCGCAGGCCACAAAAACTATGAAACTGGTATAAATGGCATCGTTTAATTTGTGACATATTTTAAACATTCCTTTCTCAAAGTTTCATATGACAAATGTACAGGAATCATTATTTTCACATATATATATATTTATATATCTTTTTTTTCTCATGTTATTGCTTTACAGTAAAATGCATTGGTTGGATATGTCCATTAAAGCATGACAATACATTCATATACGTGTTACAGATGTATTCAGTTATGGTTCATAGTAACTAACTTTACATGAAATATAGATATATTTATATTTTGATCATCATACATTTATTATTATAATTATTGACATGAATCCCACATCACGTTGAGGTCACAGTGCATGGGGTCGCAGTTCATACACGTATTGAATGTGTGTGTGCGCGCACGCTTATTTTGTAAGTTCCCATACAATCCACAATATGTAGAGGTACAACAATTATGCCATCTGAATTTTGCTCATTAAAAAAGTGACTTCATAAACAGATATGTGATCATTGTGTTGGTAGACAGAGCGTGTGTGAGTGTGTGTTAATATACAACAAAATCTCAAATCAAGTCTCAAATGAAGAGCCCACCAGTTCAACTGATGGTAAATCAGTCATGATCAAAGAATCTCAAACGTTCTGTATGCACAAATTATCTAAAGAACAAATTAATTCCAACAGCTGTAAAAGTCTGCATTATCAACACGTGCATTATAGGGTAAATCTTTCAAAACCTGTCTAGAAAATGTCCAGGTTCAAATTCACCCCAAAATTAAATAAATAAAGATATTATATTTTGCATAAAGAAAATGAAGTCTATTATTAAGAACCAGGAGTTTTTGCATGGCAACATTATTTTCATGACAATTATACACATTTCCCATGAATTCATATTATGTAAAGCAACAAACATACATATTATTAAAAAACATTTTTGACAATATATTTGACAATTCAGACTTTTTTCATGCAGCTCTCCAGAAAGTAAGAATTGCGACATATAAACATTTAAATTGTGAGATAAAAACTTGCTATTTTGAGAAAAAAAGTGGGAATTGTGAGATAAGTCGCAATCACCTTTTTTATTTTTTAACTTTTTTATTTAAAAAACTGAATAAACAGAATTCAGAGGACAAAAAGTCAGAATTGCAAGATTTGAACTTGAATTATGAGGAAAAAGGTGAGGGAAAATGTCTCAATTATTTATTTTTTTTTCCTTTTAAATGTTTTTACCCTTTGGTAAGAACATTTTGGTTAGATTTAAACTAAAAAGGTCAGAATTTTGAGATTTAAATGAAGAATTCTGGGGGAAAGGTCAGAATTGTGAGATAAAAATCACAATTATTCTTGGGTGAAACCAAAAAGTCAGAAATATTCATGGGTGGAAAAAAATAATTATAAAATAAATCAAAATGGGGAAATGTGCTTAATTCTCTTTAAATCAGTGTAACGATCAATAATTTTTAATGGCACAAAAACAGACGTCGTGTGCAAAATACAACGTCAGCTTTTGATTTTGGGTGAAATATACCATGGACATGTTTTTATGAGATTAAACCCCATTTTTTATTACAAAATGGCACTAGAGAATATTCATCTATGCTTGGTTTTGTTCTTTAAACATTCCTGTATCAGACAGAAATGCATATACATGAAGTGTCTGTGCGAAAAGTCAAGAGGAGTCTCTGGATGAAGTTGAGCTTGGAGGATACGCAAGACGTGCTGAAACCAAAAAATAAACCCCTTCATACAGTAGTCTCCATCACTTCTCACTGAAACCAGCTTCCACTCAGAAGTTCAAGGCGGCTCATTAGTCTGTGTTTGAGTCTGGAAGCGCCCTGTGAGGAGGAAGTTAATGCCCTAGAGAGCACAGCCACATCCTCCCTGCATAGTGTCCATTACAAGTCCACATCCTATTGCTATTTCACTCCCAGCAGTCATAAAAAATGATGTCCGGACGTTGTGCACAGAAACAGCAGCGCTTATACTGCATAAACCCCGTTGTTCCGACACAAAAACGGCTGCGGATTTCCACAATGTTTGAGTCACGTTTGGATCTGCATGATGGGAAAATGTCTCCGCGGAGGTTTGGTTCTGTAGCTGCCGGGTCAAAACGGGCAAGGGCCGTGGTTGCCATGGAGACGACTGTCCAGAGATCACCTCGGTGGAACATCCCACAATGCAGTGCAGTCGCAGGCGTGTGCTGATGGTGGCTGTGCTCGCACTGCAAAAAATAATAAGCTTCCTCTGTGGTCAATCTTAAATCAAGATACCTTTACTTGAGAAGCAAAATGACTTGATTTAAGTGTTGTTTTCTGAAAAATGTATCAAAATGAAGCGAGGTTTTGCCTAAAGCGTGAGGAAATGTCTGCCAGTGGGGTGAGAAATCTTGTTTTCTTATTATCTTAAATCATTTTGAATCTCAGATCTTGTTTTCTGAAAATGTTTTTTTTTCCAGATATTTTTTTCTTGTTTTAAGCAAAAACTCACTTCAATTTTACACATTTTTCAGAAAACAAGAGAAATCAAAATGACAAGATATTATGGCTTGTTTTGTGAAAAGAAAATCGAAAGTCAGTTTTTAATCTATTTTTCAGAAAACAAGATTTTCAAATCATATGGGGTTAGAAAATCATCAGATCATTCAAATTCAAATTATTTCTTTCTTTGAATAATCTTAATTTTCTGACCCGACTCTCAGATATTTTTGTTCTTGTTTTAAGTAAAAACTCACTTCATTTTTAAACATTTTTCTGAATTTTCATTTCTTAGACTTGAGAATCAAAATGAGTCCAGATATTATGGGTTGTTTTATGAAAAAAAGTGAGTTTAAGCTTAAAACAAGAAAAAATATCTTAATTTTGTTCCTTTTTTCAGAAAAGAAGACTCAATAACTTAAGTCATTTTGATTCTCTAGTCTTGTTTTCAGGAAATAAAAAAAATCATTTTGCTTAAAACAAGAAAAAAAATTGCATTTTTTCCCCCTCCTAAACCAAATGGAAGATATTTGTTCTTGTTTTTGCTTTTTTTCTTGTTTTAAACTCCCTTAATTTGATCAATATGTTCAGAAAACAAGACTTAATATGTTATGTCATTTTGCTTCTCAAGTAAATGTATCTTGATTTCAGAATTTTTAGAAATTTGTACTCGCAAACAAGACAAAAATACAGAGGAAGAAGGTGATTTTTTGCAGTGCACGGACTGGTCAGATGAGGGACTGTCTGAAGATCTTCCCCTGATATGCACAAATACACACAAAAACACCCACAAACAAACACACACGTCTGACAGAGGGAAGCACTTCTGAATGAGACCGAACCGCTTTAAAGTGCTAATTTCTACATTTCACAATGAAAGAACAGATTCCTGTGCCTCTCGAGCATAAGACCACCTCAAAACCACCAGAAACCACATCACAGATGCTCATATATAAATAAATATGATTATTAAATCTCTTCGTAGGCAAGTTTATATTCACAGAGCCCTCAAAGAGGCTATGACAAAACCTCCTAAAATCAGGAAACAAGAACATTGCTTTTTGTGAATAAAAAATATACAAATTCCACAATTTATATGCAAAACAAAATTATTCATTATCAGTATTTATGTCTGTTTTTCTAAATATCTAAATATCATTAAAACTAATTTTTTCTTACAATGCAAAGTTTTAATATCTTCAAGTATTTGAATTTGAACTTTTGAACCTGAATTTTTTTTTTTTACTCTTATTACAATAGCAAAGGGTGACAAGCAATACTTTAATTTCTCTTGCATTTTTAAATATGTTTCTTCCTTTTTTAAGAGTAAATATAACTACATTTAGTCAGGATTGCGATTTTAACAATTTGCCAATACAAAAAATAACTTAATTGAAGATACATATATACTTTTTTTTTTTTTACAATGATGTGCAATACTTTAATTTCTCTTATTTTCTCTTAAATATTCTTCTTCTTTTTTTCAGCATAAATCTAACTAAATTAAGTCAGGTTTATCCTTAAAACTCTTAATAACTCAAAGTCTTAATATCTTAAATTTAATGAATTTGATTTTTTTTTTTACTCATTATAATACCAATGGTTTACGAGCAACTCTTTTATTTCTCTTGCATTTCTAAATATTCTTAATTTTTTAAGCATAAATCTAACGAAATATTCAGGTTTATGCTTAAAACAGTCTGCAAATGATGTAAAAAAAAAAAAAAAATTAAAATGAACTTAATTGAAAATATATTCTTTGCAAACTCTGAATAACTCAACGTCTTAATATTTCCAAGTAAATTTATCTTGTTTTAAGGATGTTTAGATATTTCTACTAAAAAAAAACCAGACCAAAAATACTGATTAAGAAAATATTTTATGCAGAATAACCATGCATCTGTCCTAATCAGGCACGACACTTCCAATGTAATTAGTCTGTCTGCAATGAAAGAGTCAATGCTGCAACATAATCACAGCCAGCTGCAACACTGTTGATGATTAATATGCAGACTTTTTAGACCAATGAGATTGCACTGATTTGCATGGAGGATCGTATCCGATTAGGATGCAATAATAACTGAAAACGTTAATTTCTCTTGCATTTCTAAATATTTTGCCTCTTTCTAAGCTAAAAAAGTGATATGCTGCAAAAGAATTGACAGTTGTGTGAGCAATAAAGTCTTCATGAAGAGATTCAGCGTTTAGAAAAGACAGTTTTCAACAAAGAAAAAGAAACAGATCAGTGTAGGCATGTCGAAAAGGACAAATGCTTATCCAGGCATCCATACGCTCCGTATTAGCCGTGCATTTTGAGATATTAAAGATCTCAACTGGAAGAGAAGAGCTGCCAAAGAGAAGTTCCTCTGTCTGGGACAAAATCTGGGGTTGGAGGTCAGGACAATGAGCTTAAGTGGAAGATCGTATCTGTTTGTCCGTCAGTCCACAGTGAGATGCAGCTTGAATAAAGCGTTAGTCCTAATGAAGACTAGCATTCGTCCAGTCTGAGGTGAGGATGGTTCTGGAATGCAAGAACGGAGGGCGTGACATCAGGACAGTGCATTCTGGGATACGGAGCGGCCCATGTGATTCTAGTCTTCCCGACACATGGGCAGGTTGACGAAGGTGAAGACGTTGTATTCAATCATGATGGAGAAGCAGAGGAAGATGGCGTACAGCACCAGCACGTAAACTCCCAGCTCAAAGTCCAGCTTCCACCCGTTCAGATGAATCCCAAGAATCTGCAGAAGAAGAAATATCACTGTTTACATATTGAAGTCCGTTTGTGCAATTCGTTACTCATTTGAGAAACTGAGAAAAAAAAAATAGATTATCAAACCACATTCTTCTAATAAAAACTGAACATACAAACTACAGTGGAAACAATTTTCAATCACCTTATAACATTTATAACATTAGAAATGTAACTTTCATTTTATTGCCATTTCTATATTATCAAGTGCTGAACTGAAGATTTTTTTAACTGATTTACTTAAAATAATAAACCATTTGATTATCAAGCATTTTTCCTTCATAACATTACAAATAACTTTTCAATTTTAGTGTCATTTCTATATTATCAAGTGCTAAACTAAATATTACAGCTTCAGTTTGTTATTATTATTTAAAATAATTTAATGTAAAAAATGCATTTGATTACCAAAACATTCAGAAAATAAAAACAATATTCAGTTTGAGAAATTTTCAATAACTTTGAAATAACATTTATTTTATTGTCATTAGTAATTTATATTTTTAAGTATATCAAATAGTAATGATAATATTTTCATTGTACCATTTTTTAAATTTTTTTATTTGATTTATTTTGAAAAAAAATTATAAAAATTTGATAATCAATAATTGGATTTTTTTTTTTTTTTTTTTACAGTTTAACCAATGGCAATTATTTCATAAGAACATAAGAAATAACTTTTTAATTGTGTCACTTCTATTTTATCAAATGTTTTATCAAGAATATTATAGTTTAAAAGTTTATAGTTTATTATGTTATATATTATAGTTTAAATATTTATTATAGAATCTGTTTTTATTAACAGTTTTTTTCTTAATAGATTTATTTAAAATGTTCAACAATTTGATTATAATATATTCAGCAAATACAATAAAAACTGTAAATATAATCACTTTGTAATAACATTAGAAATAACTTATTTTCAAACATTTATCATATATAATATTATAGTTTAAGTTTCTGTTTTTTAACAATTTTTTAATGTGATTTAAATGAAACTAATCGACAGTTTGATTATCAAAATATATTCAGCAAAAAAGGAAAGAAAACACAATATTGATTTTAAGCAATAACATTAGACAAAACTTGTTTTTTTGTCATTTTCAATTTGTCATTTCTATATTATCAAGTGCTAAACTGAACATTATATTTTGAATTTAACAGTTTTTATTAATTTATTATTTTGATTATTTAAAAATAAACAATTTGATTACCAAAATATATTCATCAAATAAAATAAAAACTGAAAATACAATCACTTTTTTAATTGTAACATTAGACTCATTATTTTTTAACATGTATAATATATAATGTTATATATATATATATAATTTCATTATAGTTTTTAAAGAACTGATTTTTGTATTATTATTAATATTATTATTATATTTATTTATGCAGATGATTACACAATGGTCAAAAATCCTGGTAAAGGATATGTATTGATTGTGATCTTAATGATCATACCAGCATTAACAGGGAAATTTATTTAATTAATATTATATTTCAATTATTATTTAATTATTATTAACTACGAGGCCCACATGACATCTGTGCATCCAGATTCCCTCCAAATCGGCACACCTGTCATAAAAAAAGTGAACAACTTTTTAAGTTAGAATCCGCAGAAAAAGTCTCCAGCTTGCATCTGAGCCTGACTGAGTCACGACTGTCTCAGGAGGACTTGCTGATTTACTCACAGTGAGCGCGACAGATCCCAGCAGCAGCACCACAGAGTAAACCAGTCCCCGACTGTTTATCATCACCTGTGCGGAGAGAGGAAACGGCATCATCAGCTCCCACAATGCCACTGTGCCATTAAACCATTACGATAAACAGAGACCTCGTGTGTTCAATAGAAGCTCCTGGTTTGAGAGGAGCACAGCTTGATCTCTGTTCAAACAGAGCGAGCGGCTGGATGTGCTTACAACGGATCCATAATTGACTGCCATGGTCTGCAGCGCCCAGGGAACGCCGAGCCCCACCAGAATGTCAAAGACGTTACTGCCGATGGTGTTGGACACAGCCATGTCTCCCAGACCTGCAGAAACGAGACTCGCTTTCAGATTGAACAAGAAATGATGACTCATCGCAGAGATTCAGAGGTCATTTCTTCTAAAGCAACGCTAAGTGTGATGTGGCTAGTTATGATATAACGCAAAATGTTTGCATCTTAATTGCAGAAGAGTAGCATTTTTTTAAAAAAGGAAATTAACAGAAAAAGTAACTTATTAAATATATTCATCAGTGGTGAAATTAAAGCTAACTGTAATATGCAATATAATAAGTAAAGCAAAATAAATAAGGAAAGTGATGAAAAAATGTGTTGACAAAAAGGGGAAAAAACTGCATTTTTCAATAGCGATGCAAAACTATAAATGAAACTGCAGAAAAAGTAGCAGCAGAAAGTGCGTTTTACCAAAATACAATTAAAAATATATTTATATTATTAAAATAATTATTAAAAGTAATAAATAAATGCATAAATAAAAATTATTATTATTATTATTATTAATCATCATTATTATTGTTGTTTTAATTTGATAAAAATTATTTACTCAAAAATATAATAATAATAATAATAAAACAACAACAAACATTATTTTAAAATAAAAAAAACTAAACTAAACAAAAGATAAATAAATAAAACAAAATAAAATAAAATAAAATATGTTTGAGCATCCTGCTAGAAAAATACTTGCATTTAATAATAATAATAATAAAAATGTATTTATATAGCACTTTTTCAAACATAAAATGCGACTCAAAGTGCTTTTCATAATCAAGAATAAACAGTTAAATAAACATCAACATAACATCCAATAAAACAAATAAATCAAGCTTACAATATCTATATCATATGTATACAACAGTACAACACATTCAATAAAAACAGACATTTTCAGTGTAAACTACCTGAAGGCCAAGTTAAAAAAATAAGTTTTCAACTTCCTTTTAAAAATACTGAGTATGCTAGCTTCCCTAATATCTGAAGGTAATGTATTCCATAGTTTAGGAACATAATTTACAAAGGCTGCATCACCAATTTTTCTTCTTATAGAACTAGGAACCTCTAGTAAACCTGTATTGGAAGACCTTAACGTTCTTGATGGAGTATAATTAACAAGACAACTGGCAATATAATTAGGTCCTTGGCCACTACGGGCTTTGTACACAATAAGGAGAACTTTATAATCTATTCAAGATTTTATAGGAAGCCAGTGCAATGTAGCTAGAACTGGTGTTATATGCTCTCTTTTTCTAGTTCTAGTCAATAGCCAAGCAGCTGAGTTTTGGAAAAGTGCATTACAATAGTCAAGTCTACTCGAAATAAAGGCATGAATTAATTTTTCTGCGTCTTACCGGTTTAGAAGAGGTCGAATTTTAGCAATGTTCCTTAAATGGAAAAATGATGATTTTGTAACCTTATTAATCTGAGAATTAAAGCTTAAATCATAGTCAGAAATTACACCAAGCCTTGTGACCTCTGAGCGAACCCAAGGAGTCAATTTGACCAAATTCTTATACATCATTTCTCTTTTTGTTTTAGGGCCCACCAACAGAATATCAGTTTTATCCTCATTTAACTTAAAAAAATTATTACTCATCCAATTATTCACTGCCATGAGGCAGGTTGTAATGGAGTTAATAGCCCCCATGTCATTTGGCTCAGCAGAATATATAGCTGTGTATCAACTTACATTGTTTTCTCTGATGATATCACCAAATGGCAGCATGTACAATGAAAATAATAAAGGACCAAGACAGCTTCCTTGTGGGACTTTTCTCCCCTTAATATTAGCTTTAAACCAATTTATTACATTGTCAGAAAGGCCTACCAATTTTTCTAAACGATTTATTAAAATATCATGGTCGATTGTGTGCAGCACTCAGGTCTAAAAGGATAAGAATTGAAACTTTATTTTTATCGGAAAATCACTTGTCATTTTTATGAGAGCAGTTTTGATACTGTGGTACTTTCTGTAGCCAGACTGACACTCTTAAAAATAAAAAAGGGAGATTAGATATCAGTCTATAATTAGCCAGAACATTACTGTCCAAGTTAGGCTTCTTCGGTCCAGGTCTCACCACAGCAGTTTTTTACTATAAAAATGACATGTGGTGCCAGAAATCACACA
This sequence comes from Labeobarbus marequensis, assembly GCA_034780575.1. Classification (NCBI taxonomy): domain Eukaryota; kingdom Metazoa; phylum Chordata; class Actinopteri; order Cypriniformes; family Cyprinidae; genus Labeobarbus; species Labeobarbus marequensis. The sequence continues at coordinate 24,823,981 of JAUZSZ010000134.1, forward strand.
CTATGTCAAAATAAGAATATTTATTGCTGTTGTTGTTGTTATTGTTATTATAAAAATAAAGTATTTAGTTTAATCATTACATCATCACTATGAAAATATTGGTCGTTTTGTTTGAGAATTCTGAAACACTGGCTCAAAAACATGGACTATAAAAATTACATTTGGTGCCAGAAATTACACACTTAATCTTTTAGATACATAAATTTAAACTTCAATGTATTCTGAACCTCAGTATTTTTCTATGGCTGGAAAAATCAAAAGAGAACCATTATAAGCTCATCCTAAAAGCTATAATAAGTACTATGTAATCTTGTATTCTGCATAGGACAGACAGCATTGAGATGCAGTCCATGTGTGAGGTAAAGTGATTGATAGTTACAGAGGAACAGGAAATCGCATTATCTGTGATATAGCGCTTTGATCAGATACATGAGGGTAAAACAGTCTGTATTTCATGTTAAATTCATCCTGCCGCAGTTTTATTGATCAGAACGGTGCGATTGATCTACCTTGACGAGCCACGATCAGGCTGGCGATGCAGTCCGGGACGCTCGTGCCCGCCGCCAGAAATGTGATGCCCATGATGACGTCAGGAATGCCGAGCGTGTATCCGATGATCGTCACCTAGAAGACGGAGAAAAGATTCAATAAAAACACCACAGACTAACCGGAGAGAGAGAGATTGACAGATGTGTCCCACGTACCACCCACACCATGAAGTAGGAAAAGACGGCGATCCAGACAGTGGAGAGGATGAAGGAGAGCATGAAGTATTTCTCCCAGCGAGACTTGGCACAGTTTGGGATGGTGAAGAACAGGATCAACAATAACGGCCAAGAGATCAGCCATTTAGTTTTGTTCATACAGCCGTCTGAAACACACAACACATGGTTTTGAAACAACACTGCAGTGCTATGAACTCATTTTCTGCTCCTTTAACCCACATGTTGTGTTCCAGTCATTTTGACCGGGATATGGTTTTCTTTTTCCTGAAAATGCTAGTTAATGTTATCATATCAGACTAAAACTTACTGACTTCACTCACACAGGGTATAACAGCTTCCTAAATTGGATCATTTTTGTACTTTTTTAGGATTTTTTCCCAACTTTGTTACACTTGTGGTGTTCCGGGTCAAAAATGACCCAACTACAAAAAAAGCTTATCAGTTTCTCATTATGCTATATTATTACCAAATACTGAACTAAATCTTTTGATCGAAGGCCTCACTCATCTCAGTTTTTGAGTAAAAATAACCAAAATGACCAAAAAAGAAAACAAGTTGACAAAAAGAGTGAAACTAAGACATGGTCATAATATGGCATAAAAACGGGATAATTTGTGTGCTTTTTAGGATTTTATGCCCACTTTGTTACACTTGTGGTGTTCTGGGTCAAAAATGACCCGCCTAAAAAATTCCTTGTAAATCTGTCGTTATGCTATATTTTTACCACATGTTGGATTCGATCTATTATTCAATCTGTTTTTGAGTGAAATCACCAAAAATATCCACAAATTATGCTTTTTCACTCAAAAACTGCATACGCTAAGATCAATGAAGCCTATGATCAGTCAGTTCCAAAAAGAAACACAAAACCTTGTGTTGACAAAAAGACTGAATCTAAGATTTAGCATAAATTCTAGCATAAAATTGGATTTTTTTTTTTTTTAGGAATTTTTAGGAATTTTAGGAACTTTGTTACACTTGTGGTGTTCCAGGTCAAAAATGACCCGCCTACAAAAGTTGCTTGTAAATCTGTAATAATGCTATATTATTACCCCATATTACCACATATTTTTCACTCAGTTTTTGAGTGAGAATTGCCAAAATTATCCACAAATGATGTTTTTTTTTTCCAACGGAAAACTGAGGTGAATAAGCTCAGATCAGTGAGGCCTCAATCAATCAGTACGAAAAAAATATATAAAACCTGTGGTAATTAAGGAAAAAAGTTGACAAAAAGACTGAATCCAAGATATGTTGATGATATAGCATAAAACTGGACCCCCCCCCCCCCCACCCACTTTGTTAATTTT
>JAUZSZ010000134.1:25019719-25034097 GCA_034780575.1 Labeobarbus marequensis
GGGGCCAAACCTGCGACACAGAGGACATTTGTGCAAGTCACATGACCTGAATGCATCAGTCTCACTTCCTCAGTCTAAACAGAAAGAGGCCTTTCTTTCCATGGACCCATAGAATCCCATAAGAAGCGTGGAAATTCCAACAAGGAATAACATGAAACTGATCATATCTTGTTCTTTTGTTGCAGTTCTTAGGCTATAGCTTAGGGGAACTTTGCTTTGGGGAAGTATGTCATTCAAGTGTTATTTTCAGTAAAGGTGCTCAAGGTTGAGGGCACCAATACGTCATTGGTTCCTCAATGTGGATTCCTTCGAATCAGTGTGAAATGTTGAGAACCTTGAACCTAAAGACGCGCTAAATCTGGAAGCCACATTAAAATTTACAAAGAGTGGTCCAGTTTTACTCAAGGGAGCTGACCTTCTAAAATGACCTCAACTCTATCCAAACAAAGTTCCTTAGCGACGCTCCACAGCAGTTGTGCAAGACCTCAAGTATAACTCAGTGTCCCTTAGAGGTTATCTAAGTGAATGGTAAGCGGTCAGGGCCCATAGTTTTCTTTACAAGGCTCGGAGAAGCTAATTCAATTCCATTGGGAAACAAAATTAGCCCAGACAGCTTGTGCACACCTGGCACACCACCTGGAACAAGCTTTTGGGCTAAAAATAGATGCTGATAGATAACATGACCCATATGTGTTGGAATACCAATACAACAGAGGGTCTATGAGATCATCTGTTTATCTGGAGAAACGCTTGATCTAAACCACTTACGAGGCGTTGTGATGCAATGTCAACACTTAGCACACGCCATAATTTGATTGTGACACATTCCTGCTCCAAATTACATTTAAGACAAAACAGTTTGGCCAAGAAAGAGGTTAATTTACATTTAAACTGCCTGAGTGAATGGAAAACTCGCACCTTGATGAGGATTAGGAATTTAGACCATAACGGCGATGTGGACTGGTTTGTTTGTCACAATCGCAGATGAGGGCTACACCATTCATGCTACACAGGTATAAGAATAGCTGGTACATTAATAGGTATATTTCCATCAAATGGCTGAATGTAAATAACAAGTAACTCGTTCATTGTAAAATGTGAGTCAGGGAAATCAGCTCTAGTCTAAAACTAGCCCAGAAATTCCTTTACAATAGCATGAGTGATGCGATCTATGTACAATACCGGCTTAACGACTCTAATAATAACCAACACAAAGACACAAGTTCACATAAAAAGCTGATAATATATTACACTGCAGGGCTGGTTTTTGGAGGTTTTTAAGGTGGCTGACAATCTAAATATAAAAAAAAGGCATTAAACCATGGTGTTGTGATATGTAGCATGTCATAAAAGTACAATATTATACATTCACCATGGAAACACCATAGTTCACACTGGTACTGGCATGATATCAAAATCTTAGTAATATTACTGCGGTACATATAAAAACTGTGGTAAAATAAAAACATTGTACAGCCACTGTAGATGGCATTTTACCATTGTGTTTTACCCTAAGAGTAACAAAAACATACTGTGGCAGTACCACAGTGATTGTGTATCAGATAATACATGGTATTTTAACATGTAGTGTTTCACGGTAGTCCAACGTTGCAGTATGGTGCCTGTCCAAAAACACAGTAGTGTTAATTCAATTTTATTTTATTATTTTTCATTACATCTAATATCTTCACTGTAACGTTACCATGGTACTACCACTGTAAATGGAAAGCAGTTAAAAACATTAACAATAGAAATATTTTATAATGTGTAAAACGACGTGTGAAAAAGCGATTTATTTACAATAAAGACATAAAAGTAATAAATAAATGATCTCTAATCTGTATTTGATTACGATAAATCAGTCAACGGTAAGCAGTCATCAAACACGCATGCGCGTTAACGCACACACACAGGGTGGATTATGACTATAAAAACAACCAATCTGACCTGTATCAATGAAAATCCACGCTCATTACACGATCAAAACAAACACAGTAGGACACTGTAATTATAATATGAACGCAATATTAAGATATGTAAATGAGCTGCGTATACACGGCATTATCGGATAGCGGTTATACTCACCTCTCCTTCATTAAATGTTTGATTCGCGATACGGCGCTCTCGTCGATCTTTCTCAGAAACGTTTTCAATCTCTCCCTCTTGTTTTCTAGCATTCTTCCTCAACACACGCCGACAACAACAACAACAAACCCGCCGTTTCACGAGAATGCGATGATCCGGGTTCTCTCTGGTGTCCCATGAGCGCGTCTCAACAAAACCAGACAAAATCGGACCAATCGCTGGCAGCCAATCAGCGCGCATCTGATCGCCCTCGGACTCCGCCCATGCCCTTTTATGGGCAGAACGCGTGTCTGCATGCAACGTGGTGGTAGGGGAGGAAGTCAGGGTGGAGAAGTAGTGTTGATGGTTGATTATAGACTGGGCGTTTGTGTGTTTTTAACACTGTTCTCACGTTTTGATGCGATCATGAGTTCGAACACGTCATACGCATTGACATGTTCACTAGTGATGATTTGAGATATAGTTATTATTACTACTATTACATATTTATATCGAATTAATGCATAAATCACCAGATTGCATGCAGACTGGTCTTATGTGACACTTGTGGATGTATATAGTGTATAGAGTGAATATCTATCTATCTGTCTATCTATCTATCTATCTATCTATTGTTCATTTGTAAATCTATCTATCATTTATTTGTAAATCTATCTATCGATCGTTCATTCTATCTATCTGTCTGTCTGTCTGTCTGTCAATCTTTCTCTTATTTTTTCATTTCTCTTACTTGAATCACACATATGATGTGAAACACTTCAGTCTTCAGGCTGCATAATTTCATAATCAAAGCACACTCTGCTGCACAAAATCCCATTTCAACACAGTTTTCCTCGGATCGTCTCATTGCTTTTGCACACATCACATGACATCTCATGACCTGCATACGCCCTTTTATGCATAAAACATAGCGGGCGCTATGTGTGTGCAGTCAGTATTTGGAGGAAGGAGTTGACACAGCAGCACGCGTTAAATCCACTATCCGAACAAAGGAAGCACTGTACCCACCACAGGACAAATATCAGATTCACAGCCAGTTCCTGATATCAGACCGCAGCTCATCTGACCTCTGGATGTTCCTCATGGAGACTTCTGTCGTTTCATGAGCCCAGTTTGTTCAGCATAAATGTGAGGTTGCAAATGCACACTGGGGTTGGTCAAATATTGGCTTTAAATGCCATTTGTGGTTGATTTCAAGACTTGTTGCTTGCTACAGGTCTTCTGGCGAAAAAGTATTGCCAATCATACAGCAAACACTACTATTCTTATACAAAAATGCAACACAGTACTTCTCAAATAAAGTTCTTGCATATACAAAACTACTCCTCAGCTGTTAAAGGAGTATTTCACCCAAAAATGAATGTTTGCTGAAAAGTACCTCACCTTCAGGCCATCCGAGGTGTAGATGAGTTTGTTTCTTCATCAGATTAAGAGAAATGTAGAAAAATACGAGTCGGTGGTGATAGCCTTGTGGGCTAGCCTCTCTCCCACTTCGCTTCCTGTCATAATAAAGGCAAAAATGCTAAAAAATAAATCTTTAAAAAAAAAAGTCCATAATCCATAATAACGCTTCCTCCAGTGTAAAAGTGGTCTGGTCTGAATCAGAAGATAAATCTGCACAGATCAAGCACCGTTGACAACCCAAAACAGTCCAAATCAGCTCTAAACAAGTATGTGGCTGGATTTTGATGTGAGAGACAACAGAAGATGGACTTTTTCACAGGAGGAAATGTTATTATGGATTACTGAATTGTATTTTAGTTAAAAAACGTCTTAATGATTGATTTGTTTCAGCTTTTGTCTTCTCGAGATGTTAACTGATGGACTGGAGTGGTGTGGATTACTTGTGGATTATTGTGATGTTTTTATCAGCTGTTTGAACTCTCATTCTGACGGCACCCATTCACTGCAGAGCATCCATCGGTGAGCAAGTGATGGATTGCTGCATTTCTCCAAATCTGATGAAGAAACAAACTCATCTACATCTTGGGTGACCTGATTGTGAGATCATTTTAATTTTTGGGTGAAGTATTCCTGTATTTTGAATTGATTTAATAGTGCATGCCAGTTATTCTCATTTGCAGTGTTCTCGTGTCTAACTCATAGGTCAGGATGTGGTGTTTCAGTGTCTTGGAGAGAGTCTTTTGGACAGCGCTTTCCAAGGATACAATGCCTGTATATTTGCATATGGGCAAACAGGTACAGTTAGATTTGCTGGAAAGCTATCTATGCAAAAATTATATTTTAGTCTCCATGAAAGGTTTAAGCAGAACTACTTACTGTTTCCCAGCACATAACTCACTGCGGCTATCTGATATCTGGATATCTGCTTGTTGTGCATCAAACAAAACACTAAAGCAAATAAAAATAAAATTAGACCAATAAAAACAAATGTAACCATGTAAAGCTTTGCATTTGAAATAATAGTAAGAAAAACTTTGTTTTTAAGCTTTAGACAAAATATTTAAAAATTCTAAAAAGAAAAGTTTGCGCATATCATATAATATTGTATATAGTGAGAATATAGAACTGACACCCAAGGTGGAAAAGACACCTTACTTTTATTATGATGTCCAAACCGAGCAAAAACAGCAAGTGCTGATATTTGTATGCCAAAATTAAGATGAAATTCTGATGGTAATGTAAATCAATGTGATCTTTATAACAGTTTATCAGACTACCTACAAAAAATGCATATAAATATCAGTTGTCACTCTATATCTCCAATAATATGTCTTAGTAAGATGAGATTTAAATGCATAGTATTATGATCAAAGCTCTGTAGTTTCAAAAACATAATGCAATGCAATACAATGATGACTGAGAAATGAACAAATCATTCCTTAAAAGAAGCGATTTGAGATGTTTTCAAGGCTTTTTGAAGATCCTTCCTCCGCTGGGGAACAATGAAAGTAAAGCTTCTGGAAACAAACGTTCTTCAAAAGCCTGATGATCAGATTTGAGACTCATATTTTAATATGATTTTTCTAAAAAATTAATGGATTAAGTTGCTTCAGTCCAGTTAGTGTTCTTGAAATATTACTAACAATATGAAAGTTTTACTAAATAAAAAATACAATTGTGTAAATTTGTACAATTACACTAATCTTTTACATGCTTAAAAAAAGCATAAACTATCAGACGACAGAGGGCATGGACTAGATTGTGTGCAACAGGTTTTGAGCAACGTTTTGATCGTGTTTATCATTTAGAGGCATTTGCATATCAAATATGATACAGTAGGCTACAAGTGTTTAAACAAAAATCTGATCTCTGGATGGTCTGCAGGCTCAGGAAAGTCGTACACGATGATGGGAACGGCTGAGCAGCCGGGTCTGATCCCACGACTCTGCAGTTCTCTGTTCCAGCGCACCGTACAGGAGCAGAGGGAGGGTGAGAGCTTCACCGTGGAGGTGTCCTACATGGAGATCTACAACGAGAAGGTGCGAGACCTTCTGGATCCCAAAGGGTGAGTCTGTTTACATGCAGATCATTTTCCAATTAAACGGTTAGTTCACCCAAAAATGAAAATTAGCCCATCTACTCACCCTCAAAGGATTTTAGGTGTATATGGCTTTCTTCTTGCAGAAGAAAATTCTAGTCGGAGTTATGTTAAGAAAAGAATGGCAGTAGGCATTTGTTTTTGTTCAACAGTCCAAAAGTAGTCAAATAAAGCACACGCATCCATAATAAAACGTGTCTCACACAGCTGCGGGGGTTGAATAAAGGCCTCCTGTACCGAATCGATGTGTTTTTGTAAGAAAAATATCCGTATTTAAAACATTATAAACACTTTATAAACTTTCTCTTACTTCCGCGTGCACTACGCATACGTCCTCCGTCATCCGCCGGAACAGCTTGCACGTATAACAGTCAGGAGAAGTGAGAAAAAAGTATATATAACATATTATAACATAGTATTTTTCTTACAAAAATGCATCAATTCACTACAGAAGGCCTTTTTTTTCACCCCCTGGAGCCATGTGAGGCACATTTTATTATGGATGGATGCACTTTATTTGACTACTTTAGTGCCATTCTAACACTTGGAAGATCAAGGAAATAATTTTAATATAACTCCGATTGGATTCGTCTGAAGTAAGAAAGTCATAAACATCTAGGATGCCTTGAGGGTGAGTAAAACATGGGTTAATTTTAATTTTTGGGTGAACTAACCATTTAAAGGCCATATTGGGCTTCTTTTCCTGCTGTCTGTGTTCCATCAATCATGATAAACCTGGAAAAATCATTCATTGTTGTTCTTATAAACAAATTGATGTGATGTTCCTCTCAGGAGCCGGCAGGCGTTGAGGGTCCGGGAGCATAAGGTGTTGGGGCCGTATGTAGACGGTCTGTCCCGCCTCGCTGTGACCAGCTACAAGGTTCTCCCAACACTTTCACCTACATGAACGCTCTCCGTGCTGAAGCGGTACGGTTTTGACTAGCTTTTGTTTTGTATTTCAGGACATCGACTCTCTGATGTCGGAGGGGAATAAATCCCGCACTGTGGCGGCCACAAACATGAACGAGGAGAGCAGCCGCTCGCACGCTGTGTTCAAGATCATTCTGACGCACATGCTCAGAGACCTGAAGACTGGGGTCAGATGCAGACTGACCTCTCAGTCGTCTAATTAAAATAACTAGCTATTAATATTTTCAGGACTGCATGCAAATGCTGTTTTCCAGTGCAAATGTAAAATTAAACATACAGATTTTTGTTGTCTTTCAGTTTGGTACAACTAGTGATGCAAAAATAAAAAAGAACTATTGGATGTAATGTGTGTAACTGGATGTATTGTGTGGATGGTGTTATTTCAGACGAGTGGAGAGAAGGTGAGTAAACTCAGTCTGGTGGATCTGGCCGGCAGTGAGAGAGCTGATAAAACTGGAGCTGGAGGAGAAAGACTCAAAGAAGGCAGCAACATTAACAGGTCAAAAACACACACACGTTTGATTTGATCATGTTGAGGACTTTTTCTGTTCCTAAATGAATGAATTAGATTAATGAGCTGATATTTGGCCAGCATTGGCAGATAGTGTGTCAGAATGTTTATTGTTTTGTGAATTTTAAAGTAAGCATTTAGTTATTTAGTTAGAAATAAATAAGTGAGTGACATGTAATTAAATGAAATCAATTAAAAATAATTTAAATAAATTATTTTTTAATTTATTATAATTATTTAATTACATGACTCTCTCTTTCTTTTATTTATTTATCAGCTGATATTTGTCCATTTTGACACTATATGCATTGGTAGATTAACAGTAGTGATTTTTGTTTTAGTCAATTAGGTAAATAATATAAAGTATGCATTTATTTGAATTATTATTATTATTTATTAATATTAAATATTTAATTACATTGCTTTTATTTGTTTGTTTATTTATGTTAAATTCTAATTCTTTTTTTGTCTCATTCATATTTACAAAGGTTAATTCATTTGATTCACTGGCTGATATTTGGCTTTTTTTTCTTTTCTTTTTTTTTGGGGGGGGGGCACTCTCCATTTTTTGTGAATTAGGTAAAGAATTTGTGAATAAGCATTTTTTTATTTTAATTAATTAATGATTAATTGCTTTCTAATTTTTTTTTTTTCGTTTTTCAATTAATACATTTTTTTTATCAGTCATTTAAATGAATTGAATCTATTTTTCATTATTTTATTTATTTGCACATTAATTACACGTCATTTACATGTATTCTGTGATGTTTTTGTGTTCAGGTCTCTCACCACTCTTGGACTGGTGATTTCAGCGTTGGCGGAGCAGGGCGCAGGAAAAAACAAGAGTAAATTTGTTCCTTACAGAGACTCAGTGCTCACATGGTTACTGAAGGTGACGATAAACTGTATTTTACCACTACAAACCTGAGTAGTAGCGTAGTCCAAAATGAAAAGTTTGTCATTGTTTTCTCACTGTCATGTCATTCAGTGCTTGTTATTTGCTAAGAATGATATGTTTTCATTGAAACTCATTGTTTTTTGCACATCAGGACAGTTTAGGAGGCAACAGTCGCACCGCTATGGTTGCAACGGTGAGTCCGGCGGCCGACAACTACGACGAGACTCTGTCTACACTACGGTACGCCGACCGGGCCAAAAGCATCGTTAATCATGCTGTGATTAATGAAGATCCAAATGCCAGAATCATCAGAGAGCTGAGAGAGGAGGTGGAGAAACTCCGCAGCCAGCTGACCGAGGCTGAGGTACTGCACGCAAACACCTGTCTGCTGTGTATGAGCTGACCTGTGACCTCTAGCAACAGTGTGTTTTCTGTGTGTGTGTGTGTGTGTGTGTGTGTGTGTGTGTATATAAAGTCAATGAAAGCTCCTGAGCTCAAAGAGAGACTGGAGGAGTCAGAGAAGCTGATCCAGGAGATGACCGTGAGCTGGGAGGAGAAACTCAGGAAGACTGAGGAGATCGCACAGGTATTAAACACACACGTGCATATATATGGCTAGTTGACGTATTAATGTGTCCTATGGTGTGATGGAAAAATGTAAAAAAACATCTAACATTGAAGATAAACCTCTCTCTTGCTATTTGTAACCCTTAGAATGAAGATACATTTTTCTCATGTTATTTGTATGTGAAGTTTTTTTGTTTTTTTCTACATTTTTGCTGTGTCACACCATAGGACAGTCCAATTTTTATTTGTCATATAAAGATTTTTATTGTATGTAGATATTTATTTTTGTGAATTGAGTATATGTTAAGCATTTAATTAATTAATTAATTTTAATTATTAGTCAAACATTTAGTTATTTAATTGATTATATGCCCCTTTCTCATTTATTTATTTTAATTTAATGATTTTTATAATTATATTTACATAAATGTACATATTTTCAAACAAGGTTAATTAATGTGATTAACTGCCTGATGTTTGGCCATTTTGACACTACCTGCATTGGTAGATTGTGATTTGGGTAGATTATGTAAAATAAGCATTTATTGAAAGTAATTATTAATCTATTGTAATTATTTGTTTAAGTGATTTAATTGCCTGTTTTGACAGCTTTTATTTTTATTGACTTTTAATAAAATTTTGTCCCATCATGTTCTCATTTTTATATATCTAAAACTATTATTATTATTATTATTTTGTATTTGGGTTTTATTTTTGGTGGGGATCAACCTTGTGGTACTCATTATGAAAACATGATGGGACAAATAAAGCAAAAATTATTGGAGTACAAAATACTATTTCAGAGTATGATTGTTTTAATTGTGGGGTTTTGCATTTAAAGAAATGATAAAAGCCCTGAGGACGGTCAACACAACACAGAAGTGTGGTTGACATTCCTCTGAACTGAAGTGTGTTTGGCTCTTCAGGAGCGACAGAAGCAGCTGGAGAGTTTGGGGATTTCTCTGCAGTCGTCTGGGATCAGAGTCATTGATGATAAATGCTTCCTGGTCAACCTGAACGCAGACCCCGCCCTCAATGAGCTGCTCCTCTATTACTTAAAGGTACAGACACTAATTAATAAAGATCAGTGTTACTCCTCTGCTTTAATATTTCATATAAAAATCATATACATGCATAAATGGTTGATTGACTATCAGCTGTAATATATATGTGGTGGAGTTTGGTGTGGATGAGGTGTTGTGTTTTCATTGATGCGTGTGTTGATGTGCAGGAACACACTCGGGTGGGTTCTGCAGACTCTCAGGACATTCAGTTGTGTGGTTTGGCAATTCAACCAGAGCATTGTGTTATAGACATCAAACTAGAGACGGGAGTCACCCTCACCCCGAAGAGAAACGCTCGGTAATCACTCTCACACAAACAGACACAGACACACACACACACACGTCTAAAAATATTGCTAAAACATTCATTTCAGCTAGTTGACAACTAAGGCAACATTTTCATTTAGTTAAACTAAAAAATAACTATTAAAATATCTTAAACTAAAACTGAAATAAAAATGTAAAAAAAAATGTTTTTTAATTGTTTAATGTATTCTTTTTTATATAATTATATTCATAATTATATTCATATTTTATATATAAACTTATTAAAATGACAAACTGAAATGAAATTCTAAATAGAAAATCCAATTCAAAATCTTAACTACAATAGTCTCAATGATAAACACTGAATATATTGTATGCTGAAAATAAATAATTTTTTTTCACTCTATTAACTCATTATATTTGCACGATGTGCACTAGTCACTCAGTTTGCACTATTTCACATGAATAGTGTGCTGTTTGCACTAAATAATAAATAATGTATGCACACTATTTGCACTGTTGACCCAGTGCACTATTTACTTGCACTAATTAATCAGTTATTTGCACTAATTGTGCACTATTTACTCAATTTGTTTGCACAATTTGTTTGCACAATAAATAGTGCAAGTATATAAGCAGTACATAACAATTGAAAAGATGTGATTTTCATATATATATATATATATATATATATATATTAGTATTGTAGATAAATTGTAAATCTAATAATATAATACAAGAGTTATAGTATATAAATTATGCATTGTGTGTGCAGTAGATTAAATGAGCTGTATTAACTGCACAAACCCTGTTATACGAAGCCTAAACCCAAAATGTTGATGTCCAGCTTTACATACTCATATCTATGTATCAGTCTGTCTCTACTCTATAGCTAGTGATAGTATGCAGGAATATGTGTATATGTGATATAATTGATGTAGTGTCTGTCTGTGTGCGCAGCACATGTGTGAATGGTGCTGCGGTCTCGTCTCCCATCCAGCTGCATCATGGGGATCGAATCCTCTGGGGAAACAACCACTTCTTCAGGTCAATGAGACACATTTAAACTTGGAGGCTGAGTTTAATCTGACGATCACAGGCATTGATTTGATGTCTGTTAAACTGGATTTGTTTAGTGAAAACTGTGGTTGAATAAAATGTCAAAACGATGTCAAATTAACCCAAAGCCGTGTGTGCGTACTGACTTTAGTGCTCTCTTTGTGTTTATCTCAGGATCAGCGTGTCGAACGTGTATCGTGTTGGTGTGGAGGATGAGGAGGGGAGTATGACGAAGGCTGGTCTTCACGCTGAGCATCTGGATGTGGATGTAGATGGTCTCAGTCATGCCTCCGGTGACAACAGCTTCAGTTTTGAGTCGGCACAGACCGAAGTCATGATGAAAGCGCTGGGAAACAACGGTGAGAGACAGACAGCCTCTTACAGTCAACAGCACCTGTATTAAAGGCTGATTCTGGGCTGCTGTCAATATTACAAACTATTAAAAAACAATTTGAGATCCAAGTTAAATTTAATAAAACTACATTTAAAGTTAATGGCAGCACTGTACCAGTATTCTTCCACAAATTTTATAGTTGAATTACAGTTTTAATTACCATGCCTATTTAGAGAGCGTATGAAAACGAAACAAAAATAGCCGCTAATAATTCTCATATCATGAAAAATGTATTCTTTTTGTTCTTGTTAAAATTAATAACATCACATGTAGTTTGTCAGGCTTCTAAACATATTTTAATAAAAATGAGAAATGATTTGTTTAATTATTTTTCTTTTAGTCTGGAATTTTTTTTTTTTATGGGATCTAGAAAGATTTTTTAGAGAGCATGTCTAAATAAGAATATCCACTAATAGTTTTCATATCATTAATTTTTTTTTTCTTTTGAGTGAATACGATCACATATACCTTAAAATGTGTATCAAATGTGTATCTGTTTAAAAAAAAACAAAAAAAAAACAGATTTAACAAAAAATTAGAGATAATTTGTTTTTAATAATAATTAAATTTTTTTCCTTTTTTCAATTTTTGTTTTTTAATATAATCAAAGACTTTTTAGCAAGCATATGTAAACAAAAATATCCATTAATATTTCTTATATATAAAATGGAAAAAAAAATCTTTCAGGCATTTAAACATTTAACACTCAACACTTTCATCTATATAGATATTTGTGTTTTCTGTGTGTGTGTTATGTCATTTGTATTCATTTTTAAATTAAAAGTAATCAAATTATATTTAAAAATTATATTTTTCATCTTGTTATATGGACTGTTTTTCCATGACATGTTGACATGTTGACTAAAAGCTTTATTATATATTTATTTTAAAATATTTATTTGAAATATTTTTAATTAAATGCATGTGCATTTTGACCATTTTTCTTCAGCTTATTTTTTTTATTATCCAACTCTTTCTTACCATGCATGTACAAAGTTTAGGGAATATTATCTTACTGCACAAGAAGAGGAAAAATAATAATTGAAAAAAAAAATAGATGCAACAATCACAACAACAAAAGCAATATATAAATAACAACAGCATTAGATGGGAACTTACTATATTTGAAATCAAATATAGCACAGAAAAGTATATGCTACTTCCTACTCGTTGAATTTGTTATCAGTGAAATATGTGTGTCTGTGTCTCAGACCCGCTGCAGTCGGTGCTTCACTCTCTGGAGCGCAGGCATGAGGAGGAGAAGCGCTCGGCTCTGGAGCGACAGCGGCTGATGTACGAGCAGGAGCTGCAGCAGCTGCGCAAACGTCTGTCGACAGAGCTGCAGACGCAGGGCTCTCATCTGCAGCACCACCGCAGCAGCGAGCAGCTCAGCGCCAGCCTGGTCTCCTCTCAGAGCCGACTGCGCCAGTGGAGTGAAGAGAGGTGCATGCTGGGTTATATTAAAAACCACAGGAAGTATTTAGTGTGAGTGTGTGCTAAATCTAATTTTTCTGTGGTTTCAGAGAGGTTTTGATGAATCGAAGTCTGCGTAAGCTTAAAGAGCAGATCGTGAAGGCCAATCTGCTGGTTCAGGAGGCTGGATTCATCGCTGAAGAGCTCAACAAAAAAACAGAATATAAAGTCACACTGCAGATACCTGCTGCAAACCTCAACGCCAACCGCAAGGTCAGGAGAGACACTGTGTGTGTGTGTGACTGACTGTTGAAGGATTCATCCGGTTATATTTGAACATTTATGGTTGTAGGTTTATGGTGTCGTATTTGTGAATCGTTCAAAATGAATGGTTCATTTTAAATGATTTAGTCAGCAAACAAGGATTCATAAATCGTTCTTTGGAAACTGGACTGGGTGACATGTTTGTCACAGTCACTTTAATATTTTAATACAATATTTTAAGACGTATACCCTGCACTTCAAAAGACAAACTAATTTTTTTTGGAGAGAGATTCATGCTTTTATTTAGCAAGGATGCATTACATTGATCAAAAGTGTCAGAAAAGACTTATAATGTTACAAAAGATTCTGTTCTGTTCTTTTGAACTTTGTGTTCATCAAAGATTCCTGAAAAAAATGTATCAGTTTCCACAAAAATATGAATCAGCACAACTCTTTTCAACATTGATGATATCAAGAAATAAAAAATCAGAAATGTTTCTTAAGCAGCAAATCAGCATATAAGAATGATTTCTGAAGGATCATGTGACACTGAAGACTGGAGTAATGATGCTGAAAATTTAGCTTTGATCACAGCAATCAATTACATTTGACTATACATTCAGATTGAAAACAGTTATTTTAAATGATAATAATATTTCACAATTTTACTGTATTTTTAATCAAATCGAGATTCTTTCAAATACATTACAAAATCTCGTGACCCCAAACTTATGAACGGTAGTGCAAATCTGTAAAAAAGCAAAGCTAAAAAGCTGTCATGTCATTTCAATTTCTCAATATTTTTTAGCGGAAGTTATCAGAAAGAGGAAGGAAGTCTTGAAGATTGAGAGGAACAGGGCATTGTTAAAAACAAATGATATTTGGGCTTTTTGGATATTCTTCTGTCTGCCCGAGTATGATATTCTCAAACACTTACACAATTCTTATATTTAAAGAAAATCAATGAAAACAGCTGATATTTTGTTATATATTGCATAGTGCCATTGTATCATCTATCACTGATGTTGTTTATTGCTCACAGGACGAGCATCAGCAGGGTTTGTCGGATGAGGATATCAGGGCTGAAGTGGACACGTTCATGTTTGAAGGCCATGACACCACAGCCAGTGGAATATCTTGGATCTTCTACAATCTGGCTTGTAACCCTGAGCACCAGGAGAAATGCAGAGAGGAGATCCTGCAGGTTCTGGATGGAAAAGACACAGTAGACTGGTACTGTCATTACAGTAATTACTCATGTAACATTGTGTTGGACAGTTGACTATGTGGAGTGTAGGCTCCTGGGTTGGTAATAGTCAAAGTCAAGTCAAGTCAAAATCTGCTTTATTGTCAATTCTGCCACATGTACAGCACATACATACAGAGAATTGAAATTGCGTAACTCTCAGACCCATGGTGCATAC
>JAUZSZ010000134.1:25172079-25184421 GCA_034780575.1 Labeobarbus marequensis
TTTTTTTTTTAATAAATTTACAAAGTTGTGACAGTTCTGTTTTTGCTTTGCCATTATTGTGTATGGAGTGTAGATTGTTGAAAAAAAGTAATTTAATGCAGTTTAACATAAGGCTGCAACATAAAGAATATGAAAAAAATGAAGGGGTTTGAATACTTCTGCAAGGCACTGTATGTATGTATGTATTTATTTTATTTGTTATATTTTGACCAGTTTTGTCTCGTTTATTAGAGACAAAAGCTAATTGATTATTAAAAATTAATATAATAAATTTCAGTTAATAGAATGTAATACAATAAATGAAATAATAAATTAAATAAATAAAATGTCACCACTATTATAATGTTTCATCCTGGTTTTGATATACTTAGTATATCAGGTTAATGATTAAAACATATTGTTCTTCTAAACATCTGAATAAAAATTTCTTTCTGTTTCTCTCCATCTCTGTCAGTATCATAAAAAATACAGCAGCTTTGAGTGAAATTCTTCAAGACTTCAAGTATGACTCAGAGGAGCCAGAGTGAGATTCAGTCAGTCTCAGGAGACAGAGATGGATTCAGATCCTCTATGAACTTTCCTTTCTAATGAAGAGTCATCTAAGGTATCGATCGCTGTCTCAGGCGTTGTATAAACAGAGTGCATTGCTGCTGCTGATACAGGCTGTGCAATGCATATTTTTATTAAACAGAGGTTTGGCATCTTTTATTTCATTATTTTGTATACATTGAGAATAGCTTATGATGTTTTGTTTGCTAAATCAACGCAATGTTCGTTTAAAGCATAAATCTGTTCATTTTGAATGTAAACAGCGTTCATTATTATGTGTATAATATTCAGCAAAAGGTAATGTGTTACAAAATATATGAACATTCCTTAAATATTTTGAAGACATTTATACAGACAAAACTATTTATACATAATGATACAGTATTTACATGATGGTTTTGAACACAGAGGACAAACAATTTGCATTTTGCAAATACCAATTTAAACTTGTGCTTTTACCATTTAAAAGGACAGTACACTGAATTGAAATGAAAAGTTTGGTCATTATTCACTCACGCTCATTTCATTCCAAACCTGTATGAGTTTATTTCTTGTGAAAGCTTCAAAAAGGACCATAAAGTGGTCCGCTTAACTATATTCAGCCTTCTGAAAACATATGAGAGTTTTGTGTAAGGAGGATTGGATCATTGACTTAAAGGAACTCAAGATTTGTGAATGAATCATTCAGATAAGCTTATTAGATCTGGTTAAAAGATCTGGTTCCAAAGAACGATTCATTCAGAACATCACTAATTCTCTCATGAACTAGCTTTAGGACGGATATCATGGTTTTCAGTGAATAATGACTCAAATTTCAATTGTTTGTACAAAACTATCATACGACTTCAGAAGACTTGGAATATAAAGCGCAGATTTATGATACTTTCATTGTGCTTTTGTTCATTTTAGTCCTCATTCTCTTTGTGAACTATCCCTTTAAGAGACAAATATTGAAAAGATATTATTTTGTTGCTTTCGAATTCTCACTCTTAGGAAATACATTAAATTTTGTTTTTCTAATCTGTTTTTGTCATTTTCAATCCACTCGTTGTGTGTCTTCGAATTTTAGCAAGTTGTAAAGGTCCTTTTTTTGGATATGTCAGTGAAAATGAGGAAAATCTCCTATTATCTCCATGAATTAAATTAATAAAACGTTCCAAATCATCTGAAGCCATATGATAGTTTTGTGTAAGAGACAATTATTCACTGGATCACTAAGTCAACTGAACTCAAGATTCGTGAACGAATCATTCCATTAGGTTTCGCAAACTGGATCAGCTGATTCGTTAAAAAGATCTGGCACAAAAGAACGATTAATTTATAACATCGCTAATTCACTCTCATAAACTTAAATAGATTTTGAAGATAGTGTCAAATAAATCAATTTTATGATGATTTTTACAGTGCATTTGTTCATTTTGGAGCTTGGCATTACTTTCCACAAACAGTAATTAAGTATCGCAATTAGTTACTTTTTTATGGAGTAACTCAATATTGTGATGCATTACTTTATAATGGCTGTGAATGGTGGTTGAGATTTGAAGCCCAAAAAAGTGCATCCATCATTCATAAAAAGTGCTCCACATGGCTCCAGAGGTCAATAAAGGCCTTCAGAAATGAAGCTGTGTTTGTGTAAGAAAAATGTTTGTTTACAACTTTATAAACAGTAATCTCTAGCATCTGCTGTCATACTGTCTTGTCGTGCTGTCGACTTGTGGGAAGTCGTGGCCTAATGGTTAGAGAGTTGGACTCGTAATTCAAAGGTTGTGAGTTCGAGTCTCAGGTCTGGCAGGAATTGTAGGTGCGGGGAGTGAATGTACAGTGCTCTCTCCACCCTCAATACCACGACTAAGGTGCTCTTGAGCAAGGCACCGAACCCCCAACTGCTCCCCGGGCGCGGCGCCACAGCATAAATGGCTGCCCACTGCTCCGGGTGTGTGTTCACGGTGTGTGTGTGTGTTCACTGCTGTGTGTGTGCACTTTGGATGGGTGTGGCCGAGTATGGGTAACCATACTTGGCCGCATGTCACTTTCACTTTTCATTTTGTACTCACATTCACAAGAGAGTGGCATTCCAGCGGAGGATGTAGGCGTAGCGTAAGCTCCGGTGAGAATATGCTAGAATCAAGTTTTGTTTACAGCAAAGGAAAACTAGTCTCCTCTTGGCTTCTATCGAAATCCTCAGACATTTTTCTTTACAAATCCTCGTTTCGTACTTCTAATTCGTGACCAGTGTTTTTTTTTTGCTCTCTCTTCGGCAAAGAGTCCTCCGTCATCCACTGGAAGTCCTCGGTCTAAGTCCTAAGTCCTCCGTCATCCGCTAGAACACCACTCTCTCGTGAACGTGCGTACGTCAGTTAGCGTAAGCTAAAGATTATGGATAGATTAAAGATTATTTATAAAGTTTTAAATATGGATATTTTTCATACACAAACACATTGATTCACTTCAAGAGGTCTTTATTAACCCCCCGGAGCCACGTGGAGCACTTTTCAATGATGGATGAATGCACTTTTTTAGGCTTCAAAATCTCGACACCCATTTACTACCATTATAAAGCTCGGAAGAGCCACGACATTTTTTAATGTAACTCCGATTGTATTTGCCTGAATCATATACACCTAAGATGGCTTGAGGGTGAGTAAATCATGGTGTAATTATAATTTTTGGGTGTACTATCCCTTTTTGAGATGAATATTTAAATGCTGTTTTTTGTAGTTGCTTCTGTCTAATCTGTCAGTTTTTGTTATTTTCACTCCACTTGTTGAGTTGCAAAGGTCCTTTTTTTGGATGGCAGGTCAATAAGTATGAGAAAGTCTCCTTTTTTAAACATTTTATGCTCTCTCATAATTTTGAGTCTTTCTTTGTTTTAATGCCCTTATAAATAACATGTCTGAGACAAAAGCGCTTCCTTTGACGTATTTGATGGGGACTCCAGCAGGAGGCAAACAGTAGATCATGTCGCCAAACGACAGGCTCCTTGCAAATTCCTTCGGAGAGTCTTGGCTTATCCAAATGAAAGTCCCGAGCACTGGAGAGTGATAAAACCCTTGTCGTCGCAGGCCCCCGCAAACTCTCCCAAGCCTTCTTTAGTGTTTCACTATGATTTACCACTTTGTAGTACCTGAAAGGCAAGACAATGGCATTTACAAGTGAATGTGATGAGTTGATATATGGGGACAGAGAAGCGTAATTGGTACCAGCCATTCTTGTGGCAGTTACATCATGTTCTTCAAAGGACAGTGTTACTAATGAAGCGACCTAAGTTTCCCAACAGTCGTCAGTGCCAAAGCAACAGTAACCACTGAATCGGTTCAGAGAGCGTGCAGCGGATGTCGGTTAGCGTTCGAGAACGCCACACAAGACTTCTCGGGCTCGGTTGGTTCACAGCTGAAGCTTTGCTGCACAGTCTAACCTAAAAGGAATTTATTAGCATTCCGGCTGATTACTTTGAGTGGCTGTTTCCTCTCTGTTGTGGTAACGTCTGAAGATTATATGATGCTTCGCTATTAGTAAAAGCAATCAAATGTGAGCCTATTGATCAAAAGAATAAACAGATCTTTTGGTTCTCTTTTTTGTGGGTCACATAAAACCGCAAGATGCTTTTTTTTCGCACAGGCCGTATTTCATGTGTGCCAACAGTAATAATTTTGTTGTCTTGATATGTCACATAAGGAGGTATGCTTTGTCTTTACTGACCTGGTCGTGCGTTTTCTGGGATTTCTGCAGCCAGACGCGCCATTGGTCGTAGAGTTTGATGCTGACGTCTGTACAGCCATAAGTGTGTTTGCGCATCCAGCCGAAAAACTGCTTGAGCTCCTTTCGTAACGTTGAGTTGTGCTCGCTGGGCTTCGAATCACACGAGCCAATATGTGACCTGTCTGTTGGGGAAATGACAATGCCAGTAATGATATTAATGATATTGATATTAAAGTAATGAGAAATTAGACAAATCATAATTGTAAATGTTGGTGTCAAATTCAAACTTAAAATACTCGGTATATATACTAGGACTGGGCAATTATAAAAATCTATTTATTTATTTATTTTTCAGCCTTTTGACAGTATTCAATATGGGATGCATGATATATCAGGAACATATCTGTTATTAATGCAAAATTAATATATATAACTTTTTCATACTGTGCAATATAATGAATATAAATTCTCTTTAATTTTATTTTAGTGGAGCTTTTTAATTTAATTAGAAAAGACTGTGCAGAATTTTAATATCGGTCATTTATCAGCCATAAAAAGAAAATAATAATCATCCTATTGGTAACAGCCTTAATTTTTGTATTGGTGAATACCTATCTCAATATTTGTTCTGTCGATTCTTTTTGAAAAATGTTTATATTTTTATATAAATTCATTTTTATCTATATGCACCAATATAACTAAAAAACCATTGTTGTTTACCTACATAATTTTTTGTTCAACATATTATATGTAATATACGAAAAATGCCACATTGTTGACACAAGTTTGGAAGTTTTTTTTATTAATTATATATTATTACTGTTTTTATTAACATTTATATTTTTAGTTTTCTTTTTACTTTTTCATTTAAAATTTTGGTTGTGCTGTCATTTTATTAGTTTTCGTTTTTATTATTTCTTTTTATTTTACTTCAGTTAGTTGACAAAGCTACATTTCTCTTTTTTGTTTTTCAACTAATATTTATATTTTATTTTATTTTACTTAAGCTGCACTTCAATTAAAGAAAATGGTAAGGAAAAATAACTATTCTAACACTTTCATACTGGCGAGACAAGGATTGTGGAACTAGTCTAACGACACATTGTGAATAGGAAACTTAATTTTAAGTCACTAGCTATACTGTGTAAGTATATCGTGATTCTTCAATACTGAGTCAATCATGCAGCTCTATGCAGTACCCATTATTTGCTTTTTTTTTTTTTTTTTTACAGTTAGTGTCTACACATTTT
This sequence comes from Labeobarbus marequensis, assembly GCA_034780575.1. NCBI lineage: Eukaryota > Metazoa > Chordata > Actinopteri > Cypriniformes > Cyprinidae > Labeobarbus > Labeobarbus marequensis. The sequence goes on from JAUZSZ010000134.1 coordinate 25,177,578, forward strand.
ATATGCGAATCATCAGATAAATGCATTTGAAAGACATCTGTTAAATTCAACCCCAGTTGACGACAGTTGCTTAAATGCTGTCGATTGTACAGTGTTGCCCTGAGCGATGTGCACATAATCCATGAATAATAGGCTATTTACCAGCTCTCTGCTAATGAGCTCCAAAGCATTAAACACAGAATGCAGGAGGGGGAGCTCAGACTTGCCATAACTCATATTGCTTGGCATAAAACAGAGCTTAATAACATCCTCTCTTTAATGCAAGACATGTAACATAATTTCTTATGAACTGAATCTGTTTCCACTAAGTTTCAGGTCGACCGCCCCTTTAATCTGACCATGCTCTAAAGACTTTTTTAATTTATCAGTCTAAAAAAAAGCCCAAAGAATTCATCAATTGTCCCCTAAAGCACTCTGACATTTTGCTGAAGTCTTTTGAATCAACTTGTGAGAGATCTCTATCAAGTAGCTTGATGTTTTTTCAGTGTTTACATATGGTTTGAATTGAATTAGCTTGTGATGCAGAAGCCTAATGTGAAGTAAAGGGACACTGCATTATTGCATTTTGATGTAACTCACCAATGCCAGGTGTCGACGCGGCGGTCGAGTGGCTCCAGTCGCTCCAAATGCCTGCTTTCTTCGAGCCGTAGATGCCTATTGGGTTGCAGCGAACCTGGACAAAATACACTGTTCCGGCCCTGAGACCCTCTAACCGACAAGACGTCTGGTTCCCAGCATCATCTGTGACCTCATGGGAAATAGAAAGTAAAAACTAATAATCTAAGTATGTGCATCAGATATTATATTGTGGAAAGCTGTTCACCCTAAAATGTAAACTCTGTCCTTTTTTTCCCACTTTGCTATTCCAAACCTGTAAAAGTTATACAGGAACTGGAACAACATCATAATAGTGGTCCATAGGACTAGTGCACTATATTCCAAGACTACTGAAACCATACAACAGGTTTCTGAAAAGAATAGAGTTAAATTATAGCTGATAATCTTCCCCTCCAGTGAGATGTTAACTGCTGGATACTTGCATCAGGGAGTTGAATGTGAGAACTGAATTCTCAAAATATGAGTTCTAAAGACTTAGAATATAGTGCACAAGTCAATTGGACTACCTTTATGAGGTAGGACATCATATTGGGGTTAGAGTTAAGAAAGGAGTGGCCATGAGATTCCTTAAAAATTCTCATTTTGTGTTCCACAGAACAAAGAAACTTATGTAGAATCACATAAGGCTGATTAAACAATATAGAATGTTCATTTTGGGGTGAACTGTCCCTTTAAATTGGCTAAGTCAAATTTTGCTTCTGGAGGGCCACTTTCCTGCATCATGTTAAGAGTTTAGCTCCTGCTTGGAAGTTTCTAGTGATTCTAAAGACCCTGATTAACTGTTTCCAACTCTGCTGGATGGTGGTCCTCCAGGAGCTGGATTGGACAGCCCTTTCCTTTTGTGGAAAAGAAAGATTCCATTGACGTTAAAGGTTCTTCATGGAACCATTGATGCCAATAAAGAACCTTTATTTTTAAGAATGTGCTATAGATTTTAAAGCAACATCAAATTACATTTTCATTATGAATTTAATGAACTTTCTCAAATATCATGTGAGACTCACTGGAATTGATCTTTGTAGAGCATCCTGAGTCGTGAAGAGACAAGCCAGGTTTTGACAGATTTAGACCCAGACACAATGTATGACGTCACTGTCACAGCCATCTACCCTGATGAGTCAGAGAGCGAGGATCTGATGGGCAGCCAACGCACATGTGAGACTAACACACAACCACACATGTAGAACACTAACTTTTGAGTACTGGCACAGAATCAGTCTACAAAAGTTAATAAATAGCAGTTTATGTATAAAGGAATTCAAAACTCCTTTTGTCTCATAAATCTTGCCAATCACTGAATATGTCAATATTCAATCAATATAAAACACACTTTTATATGCAAAAAATATGTAAAATACACTACTGTTCAAAAGGTTAGGATCAGTAAGGTCTTGTAATAAATTAATAACTTTATTCAGCAAGAATGTATTAAATTGACATTTATAGATTAAAAATGCCAAACAATTTCCTAATGATTAGTATGATGGAGACATTTTATGCCTGTGTGACACCGAAAATAATATTACTTAAAAATATACAAATATTTATACTTTTGTTTTTCTTTAGTTAAATATGTTATAGCTGTTGACGGAACAATAAAATAACATTTTGTTTATCTTTGTCTAGTGTCAAAGGTCATTACACCCGGTATGTTGTTTCCAATGAGAGGAAATGTAATTGTTAATGTAAATGCTAATGAGGATGATGAACAAATTAAGATGACAAATTGCATGTGCATTTTTGTGTTTCACCAGAAACTCATCCACCATCATTTGTCTATCATCGTTCATCACTGCCATTTCATCGCTGTCATTTTTGTCATCATTGTCATCTGTCGTCAGTCATAAATGTGCATGCATAGCATGCCCGACTGTATTGTTTTTGTTTCAAATGACCATTTCTCCATCCCAAAAACCCATGCACCTCCATCCTCCTTTCAGGATTGACCCATCATGCTCATGTAACCAGCATAATGACTAGAGATGGGAATCAATAACCAATTCAAAATGAAAAGAAAAAAAAAATACTAGAATTGAAGGAAATTTTAAGATCTTTAGTTCCATTCTTGAATGAATCAGTTCGTTTTAATGAACCAGTCAAAAAGACTCACAAATCAACCTCAAACTTGTGAGTCTGACTTGATTTAATGATTCATTGTATTTGTCCGATTCGTTGTTGAATTAATTACTGACCGCTTCTTCATATAATATGTTTAGTTAACATTTGGATAAACATATGAAATTTCAATAATAAAATAAGCATTAGAATATCTTGGAAAAATAGCAGTTTTTGTTCAATTTATAATTTGGAATTTCTTTAAAAACTCTAAAAGAACTGTTAAGGAACTGGATTCATCAAGTGGAATCAGAACCAGAATCGTTAAGTTCCTCATGATTCCCATCCCTAATAGTTTTAGCTACAGTTCCAAAGCCAGACTTTGCTGATCGACCTTTCTGTCTCCTCCCAGTGCCCACTGGACCACCACAAAACCTCCAGGTTTTCAACGCCACCACTACAACTCTAACCGTGAAATGGGACCATGCGCCAGGCCCCGTCCAGAACTACAAAATTACCTACCAACCCCTTGCGGGTGGAAAACCGCTGTCTGTAAGTTCAGCTGTCCCCTTTCCCCTCCACTGAGATGTTTTGAAGCAGGACATGGGTAATCTTTCAGTTATGATGAGTGGCAGACTCTGTTTTAAGAAAGTTCAAGGCCCGTGTGTTAATCATTACAGCAAGCAAATGAGAACGTTGTGACAGGAAGCCATTACCAACAGATTCATCTGATGCAAATCATCACAATATGTCTGTTATGTAGGCCTCAAGAATACAAAACCATTACTGTTATATATTTCATGTCTACGCCCTTGAAATGAACAGCCCAGCAAACATTTACTCTTTGTTTGGGAATTGTTTAGTTAACTATATTAGAACTGAACAATGCCACTTTCACCATTTTGCAGGATGATGCTCATTGGTCACACCAAAGTCATTAAAAACACCAGGTCCATGTGAAATATTGGTTAATGTTTATTTACATATTAATTTATGTACTTTTATCCAAAGAGACATACAAAAGCATTTTGTGAAAGGGGCAATGTTCGTAAAAGAGTTTTTTCTTATTCGTAGAACTGTTTAAATGTGTATCTTGTAGTTAACTAGCTACTTTATTTAGCTTTATTTTATTAGGTTTAGGTTTTATTTCTCATTAAATAACCTTTTTTACTAGGAAATTCTTGATTATGGAAGCAAAATGGGTTGCGAATGCCATTTCTTTTCTTTTTTTTTGTTGCTTTTTGCACCTTATTCAACATGCTTGTTTTTGAAATGGTGCCATTCTAGTTTTGTGGAAATCAATAAACACCAAAACAAGTCTGACTATTGACATCTTTTCCAATCAGGTTCAAGTTGGTGGAAAGAAGAACAGCATCATTCTTCAGAAGCTGACCCCTGACACCCCTTATTCCATAACCGTGGCAGCCATCTATCGCACCGGAGAAAGTAAAGATATTTCCGGCCAAGGAAAAACAAGTAAGCGGCTCCAAGACAGTCTTTTCAACGTCCTGAAGTATTTTATGACTCCATTTGGGAAGCAAAAACAATGATAAACTCATTTAGGGAGGATGCATTCCATAAAACATCTTGGTTTTCGCTCACATCTGGAGTTTTGTCAGATTATTCGAGATGTTATGCAATGAAAATGAGACGCCGTTATATAACACTGTGTGTGGTGTTCCTGTAGAAGCCCTAGGAGGAGTGAGAAACCTGCAGGTTTTGAACCCCACCATGACCACGTTGAATGTTCGCTGGGAGCCGGCAGAAGGAAAAGTGAAGGAGTATAAGGTCATCTACGTGCCTGCGGCTGGCGGTGCCGAAAGCATGGTAGGACTGGTAGGACGTCAAGAATCAACTAAAGAGTAAACTATAATTTGATGTTCAGATTAACCATAAATATTGATTTGCAGACATCAAGTGGAAGTGATTTGCAATGTTCCTTTGACTTAAACAGACCTTATACTGTATATTCTTTCATTGGAACAGGAGCAAGTGTCAGGAACCACCACCAGCACAGTTCTGAGAGGCCTTCAGTCCGACACGCTTTACACCGTGACCTTAATTCCTGTTTACGCAGAGGGAGATGGCCAGAGAATGTCTGAGAATGGAAAAACAAGTGAGTTTCTCTGAGAAACCTCAGTGTCTTGTATTATGAGCTTACATGCAACTTTACAGCCAACAAAGGTTCTTCATAACAAGAGGTTCTTTGTTTGGCCCAGTGTTGCTGCAAAGAATCATTGAAGAATGTTTATTTTCAAGAGTGAATATGCATATTGCGCCACTCTGTCCAAACTCCAGTCTGGAAGTGCGATCTTTCTTATGCTTCATACACTTGATGCCAAAACAGTAAAATGGAAATCTTCTTTACAGGGGCTCTGGGTGGTGTGAAGAACCTGAGGGTCACCGACCCGACCATGACCTCTCTGAATGTCAAATGGGACCCTGCGGACGGGGCCGTGCGCCAGTACAAAATCTTCTTCGTCCCAGCAACTGGAGGAACTGAGGCGATGGTGGGGCTTTGTTTCTCATATATATAACTTTTTTCCAACTTTTTTTTATTTTGGAGTAAAATTTCTTGAGATTCATAAAATATGGTGATCAGATAGGTTCACTCATGGTATCACTCAAGTTATTTTCCCATTGTTGTAAATAGGAACAAGTACCTGGGGCCCAGACATCTATAGTTTTACGAAACCTGCAGCCTGATACTCCATACACCGTATCCGTGGTTCCAGTGTATCCCGCCACAGAGGGCAGGCGCCAGTCTGAGAATGGAAGGACATGTGTGTATCAACCTTGCAGCTTATTTTTGTATATGTTGCACAGACTTACAATCTCTGTTACAAGTCTCTATTGTCTATCTCACTCTAGTGCCTCTTGGAGGTGTTCGAAATCTTCGTCTTATTGATCCCACCTTCACAACACTCACTGCCACATGGGATGCCGCCGACGGGAACGTGCAGGGCTACAAAGTGTTATATGTGCCCACCAACGGAGGACTTGAGCTCATGGTAGGAATATCTGAATATTTCAAAGTTTTTTTTACAGTCTTGATGTCACAAGTGGGCATCTCTCTAAAATCTAATGGCATGGCTTGCAGACAGACGTATATAGACATAGTCTTCCTTTGAGGACCAGAGATGAGAGAGTGATATAATGAAGCTCTAATTGAATTCTCATTATGCTGAAAAACCTGCTGGGAAAGTTTACAACTGGGAGCACCAATATTTAGACGAGCTGGAGTAAACTGTGAAAACAATTTGTTTGGCAAGCTACAAAGAGAGAGTTTAGTTTTCTTTTGGTTTACAAGTTTAGTTTTCTTTATCTCTTCAGATGGGTAGACCTTATGCAACCAATCTTCGTTAAAACAAACTAAGGTTCCTAAGTTGGAATGGGTTTGAAGAAGATATAGTGTACTGAGCTCCATTTCCTATGTTCTTTCAGGAACAAGTGTCTGAGAGCACCACAACATTAGTCTTGAGTAAACTCCTGCCAGACACCATGTACACAGTGACTGTTTTGCCAGTATATGCTGAAGGAGATGGACCTCAACTCTCTCAGAAGGGAAAGACTAGTAAGTCACTCCAAAATGACATCAGTCACACTGAGGAGTCATATGTAAGTATCTGAAGAAGGTTTGGACACGTTTTGTCAATCTTGAGTCAACTTTGTTGTTGTCTCCTTAGAACCTTTGGGCAGTGTAAGGAACCTACAGGTAACAGATCCAACTATCAGCACCTTGAATGTACGCTGGGAGCCAGCGGAAGGCAATGTGCGGGAATACATCGTCATTTATGTTCCCGCCGGAAGCCAAGATCAGGAAGTGGTGAGAAAGATTTCCATGGTTGTTCCAGAAATAGCAAAGGAAACTGGAGTTTCAGTTGCAGCTCTTACATTCATTTTGATTTGGTTTTGAAACTTGTAAATGGAGGTTTTTGTTCTTCCGTATGTAAATTTCACTAAATGTTTGCTTGTTATACAAATTGCACCTGTAAAGCATTTCCAAGCTCTACAATTAATGCTTAAATTTCCATTCTAGAGTTGCAAACAGGTTGTATTATTTTTATTAAAACACTGCTGTCTTGCAGGATCAAGTCTCTGGAACCACAACCTCAACTGTTCTGAAGAACTTGGAGCCCGACACAACCTACACTGTGACTTTGGTGCCAGT
>JAUZSZ010000134.1:25255026-25272215 GCA_034780575.1 Labeobarbus marequensis
ATCTTAACCAATGATTCCTAATTGCATCTACTTTCAGAAGGCCAAATAAAGTGCTTTTGCTTTCGCATAGAAACACAGTGTCTCCCTGACATGGCTGCATCAACACTACTGTGGTTACTGAAACCACGCCTTCTTTCTTTCCGTGAACATTTGGGCGGCATTACGCAAATATTTCCACACAGTGACACAGACATGTGAGGGCGTGTTTGAATTAACCATTTTAGGGGGGGCGTGGATGAGTCTTAACTTTTATAAAGAATATCTCTTTGAGTTTGAGACTCATCTATTCACGAACATCTATTCATGAACAGCTATGCTTCATAAATTGTTTAATATATTATGTGTATATATATATCAGGATTATTGTGGTTAACTGAAACAAAAATGAAAACTATACACACACCCACACACATACACACATCAACATTAATCTTAAGCACTGTAAAAAAAAAAATATTGTTAGTACATGACGTCCAATGCATTATTTACAATTTGTTATTATGGAGAATTTGACAATTATTTTTGTTCAAACCATAATGGATGGTTTTGAAAATATGAACTCATGTGAAGTATGATTGCTTACATTTTATAACCTGCGTATGTGATGCGAGGACATTAAAATGTAAGCCATTTGATGTAATTACTGCTCAGGGTTAACGAGCATGCCTGACAATTGTCGGGTTTCATGGTGAATGAAGTCAGAAAACAGATTATATCATCCATCTCCATCAGGGTACTGTGTGTTGCGCTAACATAAACAGTTGATGCTGAAAAACAGCCTTTCAAAAAAAATTCACAGGAAAAGAAAATTAGAAAAAGGCATCAAAGAGCAAACAAGCGAAAGAATGATCAATCTGTCTTTTCACAAATCAAGAAAACACATGATCTTCTGTGTGAATTGTTGCAGAAGAAGCAAACATTGCAACAGGCTTGTTTTCTCACAGACGTAAATGAGGAGGTGAGTCATGTCCCGCACATACATGAAACGCTTCAGGATTCCTGTTCGTCCATGGAAGTCGTGATTTTCCTTAGATGCCCTTTGAATAATGAGGCAATCAACTTTTTTGGCTCCGGGGTCAGAACAGACGGTGAAGGCCTTTGAGAGTCCACAATTACATAACAAAACAAGCCAGAGATTTAGGAACCTTAGGGAAAAACCTGAAGCCTAGACTCTTTTGAAACCAGTTTCCTGAAAAAGATTATATACAGTAGACGTGGGTCCCACTTTTCAGTAAATACGTCATAAGCAAAAAAAAAAAAAAAAAAGTAGGCCTAATTGTTAAGGGCAACATAAACTACAACATCCAAGTCAGTAAGGTGTCAAAAACAGGCCTATAGTTTTAGCTAAAGATGACACTTTTGTTAAAATAATAACTCACCTAAAAAATTTAGGCTAAATCATATAACCTGTTATACTTGTGTCATTCTAATTCCATTTGACTCTCTTTTGATGCATTCAGAGTAGAGACGGCGTTAGGATGTGGCAGACCATTTTCTTTTGCAAGTTTCAGCTCATACATCTTTGGTGTAAACTCGCCTTAACCAAATGGCCCCCAAGAACACCTCAGTGCCCCATTTCAAAAATATTGCTTCCAGCGCCCCCGCCCTTCATTCTTTTACCGGAAGGAAGATTATTATATGCGCAAAAATACCGCACATAATTGTCGTTCGTGAACGACCGGAATACATGTAGCCAGAGTGCGATTTGCCGGGGGGGATGGGGGGGATTTCCCCCCCCCTCTGGTTTATGCATCCCTGCCTCTGCTGAATTATCTTCATACCTGGTGGAAATAAAAACATCCCGCGATCTCGCTCTGAGGTCCTGATCTAAAACAAATGACTTGCGATACAGCTTTGAAGTCCCTTTCTGAATCAAATGATTCACGATACGCGATCCGATTGGAGCGCTTCGAAACAGTGAATCATTTTGCGACTTAACTTAGTTTAACTTAGTTTCTTGGTTTAACTTAGTTTCTCAAACAGGGGCGGTACCGCCCCCCAGAGGGCGTTCGGAGAGAATCGGGGGGGGCGCTGGAAGCAATATTTTTGAAAGGGGGGCACTGAGGTGTTCTTGGGGGGCGTTTGGTTAAGGCGAGTTTACACCAAAGATGTATGAGCTGAAACTTGCAAAAGAAAATGGTCTGCCACATCCTAACACCGTCTCTACACTGAATGCATCAAAGCGCACTTTCTATATCCATTTGTCAACTTGTCGGTAGCGCAAGCGCGTGGAGTGCGGCAGAGAACGTGGCATTGTTTATGTAGCGCTCGTGCTCAGATACTGAATGACTGATTATAATTAGGATCTGTGTGTTAAACAAAAATATTGATTTCACTGGACAAATAAACCAAAAAAAAACCCAAAAACAACAAAAAAAACCACTATGTTAATGAATACTATGCATGCCAGGCCAGTAGTTGGCAATCAAGAAACACTGCACAAAAATGTAATACGCATGCACGTGAGGTCACCTTTTTCACAAATTCATGTTTTTGTTGTTTACATAGAGATGATACAAGCATTGTGTTCAAAAGCTTGTGTTTCCAGGCCCCCAAAACAGAGTTACTGAAGACACCTGATGTTAACAAACAGAATCACTGAAGGAGAAAACCTAAATTGTAGGTTACCATTATGGTGGTCAGTGTTTGTTTTACTTGGGCTCTTGACCCTTGATTCTTTAACCCTAGATTTTGTTTGGCTGCTGTAACAGGGTTAGACAACAGTTAGACAAGCCAAGAGAAAAGGTGATCGGGTGGTGCTGGTTATATTTTGACATCATCATTATTTGACCTGAATCTCTGAACTCATTTAGAGCCTAATCTTTGAATTAGATTTACTTTGATTACAGCAGCCCTGTAATTCTGCAGTATAAGACCTGGAATTTTCAGTAATCCAAATAATAATCCAAAGGGTTTCTTAAAAGTTCTTCTGATCAAAAAATGTAGGGGGAAAAACTGTCCTTTTAGGCACACTCTGACATCAAGAATCAGTGTATGAATCTCAACAATGCTGATAAACAGCATATTCAGATAAACAGATCAACTCTGAACATCACAAAACAATCTAGTAAAATATCACATAAAAACAGCAAAAATAAAAGAAAATAGTCAAAATAAAATAAGTTACTAAGACAATTCAGCTCATAATTGATTCATGCCGCAATGCATGATGGGAGCTATTGATGAGTTTTGATTGGTGGTACACAGAATGCACTGCAACATTTGATGATCACCATTGTTGAGGTTCTCACGCTGATACTTGATGTCTGTGTGCCTAAATGAAAGCTTTTTTTATTATTAGATCAGAAGAGCTTTTAAAAATCTCTCTGGTTATGCTGAAAATTCCAAGCCGTATACTATACAATCACATGATGGCTGAAATCGATAAGGTAAATCCAACGCAGAAATTCAGGTCAAATGATGATGATGTCAAAACATAATCAACACCACCCAATCACCTTTTCTCTTGGCTTGTCTTAACTGTTGTCTAACTCAGTTACAGCAGCCAAACAATATCTAATGTTAAAGAGTCAAGGGCCCAACTAAAGCAAACACTGACCACTGTAATGGTAACCCAATTGTAAAACATTTGATTTTCTCCTTCAGTCATTCTTTGTTAACATCAGGTGTCTTCAATAACTCTGTTTTGGGGGCCTGGGAACACAAGCTTTTGAACATGATGCCTGTATCATCTCCATATAAAAACAAAAACATGAATTTGTGAAAAAGGTGACGTCATGTGCATGCATATTACGTTTTTGCAGGGAGTTTCTTGATCGCCAACTACTGGCCTGGCATGCATAACATAGTATTCATTAGCATAGTGGGTTTTTTTTGTTTTGTTTTTTTGTCCAATGAAACCAATATTTTTGTTTAAATTTGACTTAATTTTTTTGTGCTATTTTACTCACTGTGAATGGATAATTTGTAAGCATCTCATTTGATTCATTCTAATTAATTTTTATATACAAATAAAATATAGCCTATAATATACACCACCATTCTAAAAAAAAGTGGTTTTAAAACAAACCTTTTCTGCTCAGTAAGGTTGCATTTATTTGATCAAAACAAAAAGACAAAAATACAGCAAACAGTAAATCTACAATTTTAAAGAACTGCTTTCTTTTTGGATATTTTAAAATGTGTTTTCCTCTCGTGCTAAAGCTCCATTACTCCATCTTTCAGTGTCACATGATCCTTCAGAAATCATGCTGATTGCTGCTCAAGAAACATTTCTTATTATTATAGCTAGCACACCATACTGACAAAAAAAGCAAGATTTGAAATTTAATGGACTAATAAAGATCAGGACAGCACTAAAATATTAACTTTGAAAATGAGGAGCATATGTTTCCCATCTTTCTACTTAGTTTTCTTTTAAGTATTTGTAAACAAACTTTGAAATATTCTCACAAAATCATGAAATAGTAAAGGAGGGTTTACATTTCTTCCATTTGCATGTAGGCCTATAAATGTGGTAGGCCTATTTACCGTCCAAAATTACCATGTCCACTATGTCAGAAAAAAAGGAAATTCAATATATTCTCAAAAACAGGGTATTTTCTAAAACTTAGAGACAAATATTACTATTTTTCACTGAAAGCTAGTTGAAAACATCCAAACATATCACAGCAGTAAAAAGGGTGTTAAAGAGTTCCAGGAACCAGAGTATGTGGAGAGGCAACAATTTCTCCTCCGCATTCCAAGCATTTAATTATCACTCTGTTCCAGCTCCGCTCCGGGTTCACCATTTCCCGCTCCTTGCTCAACTGATCAGAAATGCTGCTTCACGGCTAAAGTATTTCAGTGTTTTGAAATATCACAAAATTCAGTTCAGAACTTATATTAAATGAAAAATAAATAGGCCTACACGATACTAGAAGAATAATTTAATATTAAATTACTGCTTAACTCGTTTGCCTGTGCAGGACCGACGGGTCCTCAACGCACCGCGAGCACACGCGGCGTTGGTGCCAACGCTCGACAGAGGGCGTGTCAGAAGCTTGGTGCTGACGCGACCGTCATAGTGACAACAGCCAATCACATTACTTTTCTGGTGTTGCATGAACTGGATTGGCTAGCGTCTGCGATAGGGTATTTGCATAAGGCGATCTGATTGGATGACGCCTGCATTTGCTTGAAAAGTTGTCAACTTCTGCTGCGAGCAACGGCAGTGAAGCGACGCGATGGGCCCACAATTCAGTTCGACAACGCTTGACGTCACTCCATTCAAAGTAAACGAGAGGCGTTGATGCCGACGCCCCGTGTAGGTCGGAACTTGAAAAACGTCACCGAAAATATGTACAGAAAGCGTTATTTAACAGATCGGATAGCAGAAAACTTTGACATGGTAAGCTTCGTCTCAAATGTCTTGTTTTGAAGGTTTGTCATAGTTTGTGGGCGTGGTTTACAGCAAAACCATAGTTATGGAAAAAAAGAAGAGAAATATCCAGTATATTTGGCTATTTTTAAGTAAAATGCTAGTGTTTTTTTTCACTACTGAGACTATTCTGCCAGAAATTTGTAAAATAGTACTTTGTTAGACATATTGAAACAGGAAGATGAGGAGGGGGATACAATTGTATGCTGACTTGCAATTGTATGCTAATATATTAATATTTTAGAACCCCTTTGTGAGTTAGCATTTTAGCACTATGATTACATTGTCGTGAAGTCAAAGGGTTTTTGAATTTTTTTTTTTTTGTTAAATGGGGAAAAATTTAATCTTTTATTTGTCTTGGAAAAGGTGGTTGCTAAAGGGGACAACAGAGTTTGTCTGGGACATTAAACATCATCGTGGCAAACAGGTGAACTCATCTACTCCCTTTGACAGCCTCTTTGTGTTAATAATCGCACTCTATTGTGAATTATTCTGTTCAGAGAAAATGTTTTTATATAGACTGAAAGAGCTGTTGGAAACTTAATGGTGGTGACGTTGAAGTCATGTGACATGATAGTTTGTTTACAGCCGTGTTTAGTTTGTTTATTGCAATGTTTAGCTTTTTCATTCTAGTAATTGTACTTAGGCTTCAACATGCATTTCATTTGTGAACATCATGATGAAGAAAGTGTAAGAATCATGAACTCTTGTTCATCACAGAGCTTATTTTTTGCAATTATCCAAAAACAATTGGAAAACTCCCATTGGCTTTTTGTCAAGGGAACCATGGTGATGCTAACTTTCGGATTACCCTACAAAATACGTCATCACTGCAACGCTCTATAGATTTTATTTGACACCACAGTCATGAATCAGGACTTTGCTATTGCTAGAGGAGATTTTTCAGGGAAGGTTTTAGAGAGATCTCAATGACGTATATTTTTGATCAATTTTCCTGGATGACAAATGTTTTAAGTTTTAAATGTGTACATCTGCTGTATTTGTTAAGTACACTAGCATACAGATGGCCACGGCTCAAAAGTCTCTGAACTCCACTTGATTTTCTGATTTCATGAAGTCTTTAAGGTGCATTATTTTATTGGTCAAAGAAGTGGAACATCTGTAATATTGTTTGGGGGGAGAATTACGAACTCTAAAATGCAAAAAAAGGACAAACACGACGCCAGACACAACATGTGCTGCATGTCTGGCTTTATGGATGTAGAGATGCACGTAAACTACGAGTGCTGGGATCAGTCATCAATCTTTATGTTCTTTCTCAAAAAACAAAACTAAAATCCTCTTTTGGCTTTCTGCTCCTTTGGTTTTCATTCTTCCTTCACCATTCTTGGTTCGCTGGCCCCAGTCAATTCCCATCTGCCAGCTATTGAAGAGTGAGGTGAGTCTCTGTTTGTGTCCAGAGAAGAGCGTGTCTAAGAAGGGGAAGGCGGTCTTACGCTTAAATGAGACGTCTGTGTCAATCCTTTGAGAGATGCTGTTTTTCCTCATAGATTTTTTTTTTTTGGTCTGTCCAAGTGTTACAATCTTCCAATTGGAAGTGAACGTCTATCCATTAATCTAAAGCATAAAGTAATGTTGGCTATACACATCATCTGGCATTCATGGTCCTTGGGGAGAAAATGCTCTCATTCTCCCATAGCCGGGGCAAAGAATGGAGAAGACTAAATGAATGGAAAAAGAAGTTTCATATTATATGTAAGCTTTATATTTTGTGCAGGCCAGTTAGGTTCTTCCCCACCAGACTCCATAAAGCATTTCTACATGGACCTCACAGGGACATTGTCATGCATGCAGGAACAGATAATGGCCCCATAACAAAAATGTTTGTCTAAGAAGATTGCATAAGTGTGCACTTGATTTTATGCACCTGCTGCTTTTTGAAGTAGCTGTACTTGTTATTTAAGAAAGAGTATTAACTTACTTTCATGTGTAGTGTATGTTAGATGAACTAATATCTGATTGGATCTGCATTTCAGTTCCTTGCGAATTGGGACATTGTTTGGCAGCCAGAATGTAAACATAATGTAAGTGAACTCTGCAATGTGTCCATTTGCTTGGAATGCCAGCTAACACTATATTTTCATTTAGCTCCATGTTTCTTAATGGCAGCGGCTATTTCCACTAGATGCAAACAACTATAGATGCTATTTATACTAAGTGAAAATAGCAGTATTTTTTGAACAGTAAAAATAGTTTGGCAAATGGCAGGTTCAAAAATCACATGCCTTACCATCTAATACTCCACTGGAACTGACGTTTGACAAGCGTCTTTTGTACTGTTGACTACCCCAATCACACGTTGGTGGGCGGAGTTAGTGTAAATAGCTTCTGCCAACAAGGACACTCCGTTTCTTAACAGTTTTTGCATGTAAATTGCGTAAAGGAGATATACAGAGTACACAAATTGTGCACTATTTCTAGGTGATTAATCAAATGAGTGAGACAGTCAGATTTTCTTACTTCCGTTGAAGATGCAATTTTGGATCATCTCAAATCATACTGGAGAACATGATCATCAGGTTTATTTCAGGTAGCTTCCGTGCTGCTGTCGTTCTCAAATTCTTAGTCATTTTCAGTTAAATGTTTCATCCAAATTGCTATTCATTTGCAATGAAAAAAAAGCATTAAATTATAAAACTACAATAGAGAAGCATCTTCACTAGTGGCCTCATTTCTGCCTTTGCCCAGTTTACCATCATACGCCTAGCTCTACTCAGAGGTGCAACGTTTAAATATTATTGTCATCAAAAACAGACCTCTTTCTTTGTTTATGTGCATTTGCTCATACTTTCTGTGGAAAAGCAGGTCTACCAATAAGATGAGGCAGATGGTTCTTTTTGCAAAATCATATGGTGAAGGTCATCTGTTTTTTTACAAATGAAATAAACACCCTTGATTTCTCCATATGTGGCCATTGAATCAGCTGAGAGGAATGGACATGCACAAAAATCACAGTGCTAGCTTTGGAATAGTAAACTTTTACTCTTCTACTTTTACTATTTCCGCAGTGCAAGTCTTAAGTCTTAATCTATTATTGAGTCTCTGATCCCTTTTGGTAATAGTTTTCTATATGCCGTGGGTTGATTTTACTGTCCCTTTTGCAGAGCAACTCATTTAATGTTTTTAGATGATTTCAAGGCAGAAAAGTGCTGCTACAGAAAAAACAGCAAGAGAAAGTCCTGTTTATATAAGTGTCGCAATATTCAGAGAAAATAACTCTAGCCATATCCCTTGGATGTGACGTAATGACTTCACAACTCTCTAAGTGTAAATACAAGTTTCCATCTCTGTTGTGTGCGATGACCCACTACATTTGTCAATGAGCAGTATACAACTAGAACACATAGCATGAAATATATACAGTGCAATGCATTTAGTCACTTCTAGTGTGACAAATGAGCCAAAAGTAACATTAACAGTGATTTCAACATCACTTGTTAGAAATTGTTTAATCGGACTGCCAAATGATAAATCTGTACAGAAAATTGGTTTTAAAATGAAAACAACTTTGTATTTCCTGCAAAATAACAGGAAATTAAACATGCAACATAATGAGGTCACGTGACTACTCTGGGGCATATAACAATAAGAAATGTTATGATAACAAATTTAGGTTATAAAAACATTGCTTTGAAATGTTTCTAAAAGGCAGAAATGTGCAATTTTCTTTTTGTGATTATAACGTTATTTAAATGTTACAAAAATATTTCTTACATTGTTCTACTATTCTAAGAACATTAGAATGTTCAGTTTCCTTGTCGTGATTAAAAAATGTTTCCTACAATGCATTTTTCCTACAAGTATACATAACATCATGAGAAAGTCCCAAAAGGGTTTTTTTGGAGAATATTTTCTCTCAGCATGATGTTATTTGGACTTGATGAACGTTCTCATGACAAGGATGAGAATGTTGTCTGAAAATGTTTTCTCAGCGTTCCAATGACGTATATCAAATACTAATAAAGTTTCCGTAAATATTACCTTAAACTTTAGTGAAAAGTTGTGTGAATGTTTTCTGTTGGCTGGGTGGCTTCCATATTGTTTCTCATACTGCCTTATTTTTCTTAGTGTGATGAAAATTTCCATTATTTGAAGATAATATACTATAAAGAACATTTTGTCAAATTGAATGGTTCCATTGATTTGAAAGGTTCTTCTTGGAACCAATGAAATTAGCCAATAAGAAACCTTTGTAAGAGTGAACTAGCCACACTTTCATACACTGCACATTGTGATGTTACACATTGTCTCTGTTTTGTGTAATTTCGTGTCTAAGGGCTGCAGTAAACACCTGTCACAAGTTATGGAAGCCAGACGTCAGCGTGAGCGAATTACTGCTGCTTTCATCCATTTGTGAGACTGGATGAGGTGACATTTGTGAGGCAGCAAGCAGTTTTACAGGCTTCCCATGCTGCTCAGATAATTTTATCAGCCCAAAAAAGGCTGTGCTGACGAGTGTCTAGGTAGAGGATTCAGTGTAACCAACAGATGATAAATAACGCCACCAGGTTCGAAGCATTTCAACGGCTCAAACAGAAGCATTTACTAGCAGCGGTTAGGGCATGTTTCCATCAGAGTCACTGACCGATGCAGCATGGAGGATGTTGTTTTCTCATGAACCAGTGAGCCCCTCAATCTGCCAGTAGAGCTCCGCTGTCAGGAAAGTATTTCAGAATTCAGACGGTTTTCATAGGAACTCTTCGAATCCAGACGCTACCGGTAAACTCTCAGTAAACCAGCTGACTAAGTAGAAAGAAACTGTCAAACAGCAGAACAACACTCCAATGTTATTTACAAACTAAGAGTTTTTAATCACGCAATTATAGTTATGCAATATGCAAAAATATGCAGCACAGTGAAGATAAACTGCAGCCGGTCTGAAGATCTCAAATGACAAACCTGAGTAAATGAAGTTAAAATTAATAAAAATGAGCACAATGAGCGGTGCTTGCCTGTACAAAATGTACAATGACAATGCTGTGCCATTGTAGATGGTTGTCAGTATATTGTGGTGTGGTTTCCAAGGTGTTCTGAGTGTTTTTATTGAATTATTAGGTGGTTGCTAGCATGTTCTTTGTGGTGTGTTCTGTCAAGGTTCTATGATGTTTTGGATTTTATACTGCAAAAAAAGTATTTATGTATTGTTCTCCGGGTAAATGTCTATTATTATCTGTAAACAATTATTGTTTATTTAAAGACTACTTGTTTTCATATCTTGAATACGCTGTAAAAAAAAGATTTTTCAAAGTTGTTTTAATTCAGTGCGTTATTTTTTTGTAATTCTTTGTAAAATATACTAGAAATTTCTGAGTGAAAATAGTAAATTACTGCATTGGTAGGTTTTTTCCACTTGATTTTTGTTTTGTTTTGTTTTGTTTTGTTTTGTTTTAGTATGACAATGTAAAAACAAGTGAACAACACAAAATACACTTATTATGTTTAAAGATACAATCACGTTTTGTATGCAGTGTTATTTCTCAGTTTTGTTTTTGTTTTAAAGATTTTTTTACTGGAAAATAAGTTTTAAAAAAAACTAATTAGTGTATATATGGCTCAAATTAAGCCTTCGGTCTTTTATCGTTTGCCAGATTTTAGTCCAGTTCCTCAGAAAAGTAATAGCACACCAACAATGCTTCTCAACAGGACGTAAGATCTGAAATATAATTAGCACAAACAGCAAAGATTAATACTCATGGGTTTCTTTGAATCCCTAACCTTATGAGCAAAGCAGTTGTGATGTTTGCCAGAGCACTTCACAAAATGAAAAATTCAAGCAAATCTGACCAAATGGGACTGAAAAGTAGTTTTGCAGAAGCCACCTACTGGAGATGGCAACACAGTGCTGGTCTAATAACTCATTATGTGTAAATTTTGTCCTCAAGAGTTTGATAAAGGAATTTTTATGCACCAATTTACAGCATTACAGGTAAGACTACAGCCAGACATGCCGCACGGATGGAAATTTGGTGGAGGCAGTGATCTTTCTTCACCCAATAAAACTTTTATGACAAATGTCTGATGTTAACCTACAGTTAAAAGTTTAAGAAGGAAGTATCTGGCTTCGTGAATGTATTTGACTCACACGCGTGCAGATCTAAAGAGCACTTTACAGTCGTTACATGACGAACGTGTTCGTTGGAAGGACAAGGCCATCCGTACAGTGAGTTCAACAGCATGCGTATGTGTGTTTGTGTGAACGTCGAGCTCGTGAAAAATCCACGCTCTTAAACGAAAGCAGCTTCAGGTTTATGGTTGGACGTTTGAGTGTTAAAGCTGGAAAAAGAGCAGTGCTGGGGTTTTCTCATACGCCGGGAGACCAGCAGCTGATGTTAATTAAGACCTTAAGTGATCCTGATCCGATGGAATCTCTGTGCCATGGAGCACAAGTAAATCCACCGACTCCAACGTTTTCTGCTCTGGATATGGCCATGATGTCAGTGGAAATATTTACGGTTTCTCTCAATAAGCCGCTCTGGGAGTCGTATATGCCCACCCTCGTGGACTGTCTGGATGGCGATGTCGGCTTTGACCAAAACAAAAATGATTTCAGATTTTGTTTGTCAACCAGGTCTTCATTAGATTTCATTAGGTCTTCATGGAATGTTCACAACTTTGACTGGCATGTTTTAAAAGTTAAATATAAGGACACCATATTCTTAATGTAATGTTTATGGAACGTTCTGAGATCAACATTCTCAAAACAGCCATATGATGTCACTTGTACTTGAACATTCTAAGAAATGTATTTTGTAACTGTTAAATAATGCTATAATCATGACAAGAACTGGACATTTTAACATCCTTAGAACATTAAAAATACATGTTCAAATAAAGTTATGGTTTAGGTGAAAATAAACCTTTCAACAACATTATAATCACAATGACAAAACCGGGCATTTCATTGTAGCAGAAACATTTTAAAAATGTTCCCACAATGTTTTTATAACTTAAATTTGTTACCTCAGTTACTAGCAGTATAATGAAAAAGTAAATCCTTCAACAAAATCTTTGTCAGTGTATAGCGCATTTACTTTTTTGCACACTTAAAACTAGATTTGTGTTGTGGTATGAATGAAATGTGATACTTTTTGGGGTCTTTTTAGGGGTTTGGCAGTATAAATCACCATCCACTTCTCTTCTCTGTAGAATCAAAAGTCTGACAATCTGTCTATCATCTCCTTTTGTGCAGTGTCTTTGAGTCAGACCGCACAGGAAGAGAGAACAAGATCTCTATAGTTCAGCTTTTTGCTGTCCAAAGCTGTTTTTCAACCGCATTGACCTCCAAGCAGCAGAGTATCTTTCCATAGATCAGCGTTCATGGCAGAAACAGTGTATCGCTCGCTCTCCGCCTCAATGGAAAAAGCAATCAGATACGTCATGCCTCTTAAACCACCACGTTCTGTCCTTGTTCATACAATTATAACTTTTAAGACTGTTTAATATTGATGTCGTTTTAAAGCCCTCTTTTATGAGAACTGCACTGAGGGACTTCTATAAGATGAAGCGTGTCTGGATTAATGTGTAGGATGGATGTAATGTACATCTGTACATTCATCTTTAGTTTTCAACACCTTAATTTTTTTGGACAGATCAAGCAGAGAAGCAGCTTAGTGTTATGTGTTTCATTTCAATCAACATCAGTTTGCAATGAAATATGGACAAACAGCAGCTGATATTAATGTCAGATCAGTATCATTCACTTGAATGACTCCAGAATACTTTCATCATCTGAGCTCAGAGTTCTCAATTCTGAAGATTGTGCAATGAAAAGTTTTTGGGCTTTTCCATGATATGACCCCTTGAAGGCAGGATTTGACCCTAAACAGAGTGAGAAACCTGAAGTTCACCATAAATCCAGAGACTGTCCACTTTGGCCAAAAACACACCAGAAGAAAACTTTCCATGGAGGCAGAAGGAAAAAAAATATATAGCAAAACCGTGTTATGTGTAATTCCTATTATGTGTAAAACATTCACGTGTTTGGAAACAGTTCAGACTGACTACCATGCAACTATTTGATAAAATCATTATCAATTTTTATTTAATTGATTCATTTTGGTAGATATATTGTAGTTGGGTCTTTGCACTGTAGAGAGCTGTTTTTGTCAGTGGAGACCAAAACAACATTGGAGCCTGGCTTTCAGTGCAAGGACAAAACAAATTGAGACATTTAAAAAAAAACAAACAACAAAAAAAAAACTTCTTTGTAATTTTTTTGTTAAACTATCCATTTAACAAGCCATTTTATTTTGTATCATTATGTAAACTAAAGCTACTTAAAGGAACAGTACACCCAAAAATGAACATTCTCTCATTCTGTCATTTACTCACCCTAATGCTGTTCCAAACCTTTCTTTCTTCTTTGGAACACGACAGAAGATATTTTGAAGAATTTTGATAGCCAAACAGTTGTTAGTCCCCATTGATTTCCCATAGCATGGGAAGGAAGTCAATGACTAACATCAACTGTTTGGTTACCAGCATTCTTCATATATAATACCTCAGATGTTGATATATCTTCACATTTTATGAGGTTTTACTGTCAAATTTCCTTTTTAACTTTCACAACCAGCATTTTTTTTTAAAGTTGCCAACCCTGAACATTTTTGATCATTTTCACAAAACTTTCATGGCACCCAGAATATTTGTTTTTATGAGTGTATGAACATGCAGTATGTCAAGAAAGAATAGAGCCTCTGCTTTTAAACAAAACAAAAAAAAAATTATTCTAGCTTTATTTATCAAAACTTGTATGTGGGCAAGTTTCATAAAAAAGCAACATTTCAAAAGGCTGAAAATCATGTTTTGGTCAAAGTTTACATCCAGATCGGATTCAGAACGATGTTCAAAACATAGATGAAGTGGATCACTTCCATTAGCACACACAGAGCTTGCACAGTCCTAAACCACTTCCTGGGTCGTCATCTCATTCGGTAACATCATTTCATTCTTCAGCATGTTTTGATTCAGTACTCTTTTAGAAGATGCGTAATGGCGCCTCCTACCATATATGAAAAGATGGAAAGCTGGAAAATTCCGTCAGTGGCAGGGAAAGAGTTAAAGTCAAGAAATCAAAAGAGCTTAAAAAAATGGGAAACTATTATACCAACAAAAATTTTGTTTTGGGTAGCTTACTATGACGACTACCTAAACCTCATAATGGTTTATTGTACCATCTTATTTTTCCTTTATAAAAGAGAAACAGTAGAGTTTGATGTAAACCCTTTACAGCATTAGAGAACAGCGATTTTCCACTCCGATCTGTCAGTAAAGGATGAGAGGAACGCTGACTGCCTGTATGTATCAGAGGAAAATTCCAGATCGCAGATCTGATCGCCAGTCCACTAATTCCCACCATATGTGGAATATACAGGAAATCTACAGGGCAGAATGAGTGTTCAACAGAACAGAGCAGTCATTAAGAGACTTGTGCTGACAAACGAGAGCTTCCGCAAACAATCACTGAGCTTGTTTTCCCATGATGCTCTACAGGTGCCTGCTAACACTAGATCTTGCTGAAGTAAGTGTGAGCGGTACTTGCACATTCAGAACTCACTGCAATGATGCTGGGGTGTTGTGTATGGTTGCCAGGATGATGCTCTACGGTTCCTAGGGTGTTTTGAGGGGTTTCAGCCTGTTGCTATGCAGTTGTCTTCGGCTTGGATCATTCTTTCAGTTTTGTAGATATCATATCCAGACGCCAAGTGAACAAGCCTGTTCAAGGCCTTTATACTGGCTTTTCCTCATGTGTTAATTACTTGATTTGGCTGCACTATTGAAGCACCTCTAAAGTCACAATACAATCAGGATGTAGCCTGACTTATCACCTCAAAAACACCCTTTAAATAATCAAGGCTCACACGAACGAGTTCGAAGCCAGCTGGACGTCGCAGCTGTCAGTTCCAAAATCAGCCTCTGCGGTCTGCAGCCAACGCATGGTCCAGAAAAACACACACTGCACTCATGCATGTGACAGAGAGGATTTCTCCTGACTAACAACTTTACATGCTTTCCTGTATCTTTAAGAAATAGCCTCATTCTTTATAATCTGTGAAAAATAATATGTAACAATATATAATAACTGTTATATATTTTTGTTATATTAAGATGCAGATCTATATTACTAGATATATAATAACATTTATCATACCTTTTTATTTTATTATGTATAATATATATTGATATATGATTTATACCGATTATGTTGATTATATTTACTTTGTATGTTTATTTATATTTACAAAACAAACACCTGAGTAACATATGCATTTGTAATTACACAAGGGTACAGAACTGTCCATTTTCAGTTATTTCTTTAGTATTTGCAACACTATCATTTATTCGTTTTGATCATTTCAGACACATTATAACCATTTTCTTTTTTCTTCTTTTTCTGTTTAACTCTATCCCCACCATTGACAGAATTTTCCGGCTGTGTTTTCACTGTTACAGTATATGGTAAGAGGCGTTATTAAACAGCTTCTGAAAGAGTACTGAACGTTTGGATCAAAACATGGTGAAGAAGCAAGCAATCACATATGCAGGCAGATGCATATGTAAAATAACATGATCATCAAACATTAAACAGCATATACATCATACCTGCCTAACATCAGCCAGAAAGTGGTATAAGAATGTGCAAGCTTTGGGAGTGTTGATGGAAGCGATCTTCTCCATCTATGTTTTGATGATCTTTCTGAATCCCATGCAGATGTAGTCCCCCCCCCCCCCCCAAAAAAAGGCATGAATTTCTTTCTTTTGACATATTGCATGTTCCGCTATATTCATACAATAAAACATTCTGGGGTTCATGAAAATTTAGTGAAAATTTTCAAAAATGCTAATGGTGCTGGTAACGTAAAAAATGCTGGCGGGGAAAGAGTTAATCTGACGGTAAAGTGAAGAAGCAACAGGAGTCCATGGGAAGAAGGGAGCGCAGAGATGGATTTAAATGCATAACATGTCAGAGCTTGTGTAGAGCCCACCAGGCCACGTCTCACACTCCTGAGAGGAAGTTTGGTAACAAAACGCCTGCCAAGAACATTAAAGTATGGTAGCATAACAGACAGGACAGACCACAGGAGCGGTTTGTGTGTCTTAGTGAGACCTGGAAAATGTGATGTGGCTTTCTATACTGCTCACCCACCTCTGCTGAATAACTCAGTCACTTACATAATATACAGCTGGTTCATGAAACTGTGAACATAAAAAACAGCTAGAGTTATGCTATGGATTGTTATGCTATGGAGTGTGGTTTATGCCATTGCATAATAGTGTTGGAGTTATTTGATCCATCTATACACTTCCACATGCTTCCTTTTACCTACAGATTCAAATATGTTTGGAGTGATGGATATGTGCTGAAAGACCGTCGGCCATAAACGTCATTTTCAATGTATCTTGAGTTTTCCCATCAATAATAATCAACAGATCAAATGCTTCTCCAGTTGAGATGGATGAGCAGCCTCTGCCAGTGTGATTCATGATTGTTCATGATCTTCTCCAGGACTCATATCCAGTTCATTCAGGTGGAATCTACAGTATGTGGACCAGATGGACACAATACTACAAAGTCACGGCTGTACATTTTACACATACCGCTTGTTTTGGACAGACTTGACAATAAGGGTCATGCCCCTTCAGAACTGAATTGAGAATGCTTTTTAAATTCCAGTTCCATTGCAGAATTTTAAATGAATTTGAATTGAGGTGGTAAACGGGATGCAGAATTGCAGTTTGAATTTTAATGTAAAGTAGAAGGATTCGAATGATTTGATTTTCTAGGTAA
>JAUZSZ010000134.1:25325201-25335290 GCA_034780575.1 Labeobarbus marequensis
TATCCATTAACAACTGCAAGGCGTGGAAAAAGACAGACTTGTTAAAGCGGTTGTTTCATTTTTAGAATTTGTTTTGGGATCAAGGTTCCACTTCAGAACTCTGACATTCATTTTGTTGCTATATACAACGGGAAAGTTTTAAATCCAAAAACATCAATCTATTTATACAATAAATAACAATGGCTTGCAGTATACATTACCGTTCTAAACTTTGGGGTTGGTAAGATTTTTGGATGTTTTTGAAAGAAGTCTCTTATACTCAGCAAGGCTGCATTTATTTGATCAAAAATACAGTACAAATGAGCAATATTGTGAAATTTTTACAATTTAATTTAGTTTTTTCTATTTGAATGTTTTAAAATGTAATTTATTCCTGTGATGCCAAGCTGAATTTTCAGCATCATTACTCCAGTCTTCAATGTCACATGATCCTTCAGAAACCTGCTTAAGAAACATTTCTGCTTATCATCAATGTCGAACACAGTTGTGCTGCTTCATATTTTTGTGGAAACCGTGATACGTTTCTTTTCAGGATTCTTAGATGAAAGTTCAAAAGAAAAAGTAACTTTTGAAAGTATTAACATTTTTTAAAAAGCGAACACCCAACTATAATGTTTCAGAAAAATGTTCCATGAATGGTGTTTCTGTGCAAACATTTTGAGAGCGTTATTAAGGGCCAGATATCTCTGCATGAACGTTCTATTAATGTTGCTGGTAGAATGTCTGTTAACTTTAAGTAAACCTTGTCATAGTTCTAAGAACATTTCCTGTTAGCTGGGAAGTCAGAGCAGCAGAAAATTGCTTACTTATGATAGAAATATCAGTAAGGTGAGTCCACAAGCCAGTGAGCTGCGCAGAACAATACATATTATCAACCACAACTGCTCTATATTAGAAACAGACTGAGAAACAGCCAGTGGCTAGATCTCCGTAATGAGTGTTTATAAATGGGGAGGCTTGTGCTTTCATCGTTTCAAGCGTGTCAGGCGCGGCGGGCGTCTCCGTGGGCAGAAAAGAAACACTGAACTCCTATGGAGTCACCATGGCCTTCGATTCCTCAAGGTCAGCTAATCAGACAGATCTGAGCAAGCGTATGTTATGTCTAGAAGACGACAGCCAAGCCGCAGATATTCTCTTCCTGTCAGAAAGTGATGCGTTCGGCAGACAGCCAATGATGGAAGCCTTCTGAGCTACTACTAGAAAGCTATGGAAAATATCACTCCATACACCGAAAAGAAAATATTGAACAAACAGATATGCACAAGGGAATCCAAGCTAACCGCACGGAATATATTTCAAGTGATGCTCAAATGTGAATTGTACAATCATACACAATGAACCAGAAACTAGCACGCTCATATATCACACCCACAAGGAGGGCTACAGATAAATATTGTGTAATTTCTGTTGCACCAAAGGGAATTGAGAAATTAATGACGGTTTTCAAACAAGGTTTCTGAAACACTTCCCCCATCTTTCTTCTATTGGTTGTGATGTCTCTACAGGTTTCTATGAAGTCAATTGGAGGTGAAGACTAGCTTATGCGTAAATTTTTGATATGAAAGAATATGAAAAGCTGATAATATACTACTCCATCTCCATGTGATTCAAAGGGTAAAATGCAACCTGCTTTAACAGGATGATCAGGGGTTTATTTTTCCATAAAATTCTTTGTTGAAATTATTTTCTTATGTCAGAATTAAGAGAGTTCAGAGTGACACGAGAAACATGAATGAAATACGTAGGAAAACTGTTGAATGATTTTGACCGCAAAGTGTCATGAATGGTTAATCAGACACAAGTAATACTGCAATAATGGAATAAATCAAACCAACTATGAAAGTTGAGTTGATATCAAATTAATTCACAGTAACACCATTAAAATTACATACTGATGTTTTCCACAAGACTGTCATAAAAGCACAACCTATTAATTATTTATTTCAGTGATACCATCCCTAAAGAACCCTTCAATTCTTAAAATAACCTTTTTTTCACTATAAAGAACCTTCTGTGGGGTGAACGTGATTTCACCAAGTGCAACATGTTCCTGGAACAACATTTCAATCAACCAATCAGAACTGAGGGAGACAGGAAATGTCAATTTTAGCCTTACAACCAGAGTTAGGTGCTTCTACACTCTTGTTATTCAACCATCATTTCCCTCTGATTTTAGGGCTAAATTATGGATAGGGTAAGGTTTAGGGGTAGGAATAGGGTTAGGTCTATATTTTTAGACAATAATGTTGATCCAGGATCAATAAAAGATGTTGATCCAGGAACATGTCTTACTCGGCAAAATTACGGTGACCATTTGTACCACATGACTAATCACGTCCAAACCCGCAGCTTTCCAGATGAAGACAAGCCCTCTCTGATATACACTTACACACACTAAACAAGTCTAAACATCAGATGCCGTAGTGGGAATGAAGTGCCAGTTACACATACTGAATGTTCAGAATGACATACTACTCCTAATGTTTTTCCGGTGTGTATACATTATGCACAATATTTATATGCATGGAATTACCGGATACATTATTACATGAATGTACAGCATATATACAACTGAGCACATTGCATGAGACAATGTATCCCAGACTGCAATGTGCTCAATATGAGCTTCAATTTAGTGTGTGACTAATGATCTGGAAGCATCATCGGTTGTGATTTTGTCTCCTTTTTAAGATCAGACTGACAAAAGATGTTCTGTCGTTATACAATAATAAGGAATGTCTTCTTGAAACTCAAAGTGCAACATGGTGCTAGCAATGCTGAGGCCATGGGATCGATTCCCAGGAAATGCATGAGTTGTGTAGCTTGAATGCAATGTACAATAAGTCGTTTTGGATAAAAGTGTCTGCCAAATGCATATGTAAATAACAAATATGAAATACTTAAGCATACAATGGTTTGAAATGCTGATCACTACATAATTTACATTTCTGGATGACAGAAGAAAATCTTTCGCAGAGAAAATCCATTTGAGCATTGCATTTCATGACTTCACGTCATGAAATGTATTAGATCTTCATCTGAAATCATGTAAGCTTTACAAACACCAAAGAACAAAACATGAAGACGGATTTCCTGCTCTTTGGTTCATAACCTCCTCCCTGAAGAGAAACCATGAAGCTAACGTATTTCACAGTCCTTAATAGAAAGAGCACAATTTCTGAAAGAGCATATACAGAACAAAGACAGACATAGAGAACGACGGTTCGCAGCCAGAATTCTCTCTCTTCCCATTACGGGAAACTCCAGGCATTTGCATAACCCACAAAGCATGCTGATGAACCAGCACGCATCCATCCAAAATAGTTTTTCCATGTGCGACAAGACGTTTCTGAGATGTAATTCCTCAGTCCCTCAGTAAGTTCTCCGCTGTCTGTTATTTTTTCCAATAACTCCCTTTTCCATGAGAAGTCATGAGTAGACACCGAAGACCTACAAATTACAATGGCGCTGGGTTATACTTAAAGTATCTAATGTATAAACCAGGCTTTATATTAATTTCAGCTCATTTTTTGACAAATGAAGTCATGCAGAAGGGTGACGTCGGTGTAATCATCCCTGGAAGACTGTCATTATTCTCTGTGAAGGATTCCACAATTTCATCTGAGATACTGAATTGTGTGGAATATTATAATTGTATTACGTATGACAGCTACATTAAGTCTCTGTGAAATTCTGGTCTCTAGATATGGGTTGTCTCTCAACTTCAAAAGCAGGCCAAGTCTGAAAGAATTTCTGCTCCTTTTTTTAATCATCCACCAGGCCAAAGCGTGACAGCACATGATTGTGTGATTTTAGGTATAGCTGATGTCTTTATGCTTTAATAGGAGTTAGTTTAGATCACTAACCCAAACTATGAGCAATAACAGCAATGCTTGCTTTAGCAAACACCACTAATAATGGCCATAAAATGCAGGACTGTTTTAGCAGTATAGGTAGCTGTAGGGAGGCATGATTCTCGTTCTCTGACTCACTGCCTCTTTATGTGAGTTATTGAGTTTCCAGACGTGGTTGATCTGGGGTGAAATGTGGCAGTGGAAACATCCTCCTTTTCCTGACGAGCCTGTTAGAATGTTCTAGCGAGAGACGCAGACAGACCGAAAGAGAGACGAGAAAGAAATGATGATATTATGAGGGAAACAATATGCAGCCCTGTTCTGTCTCACCTTTCCAAAAGAATAAGGTTTTCTTTACACAACCAGCCTGACATCTAGTGGCAACATGCACCCCAGCGTCTGCTTTAGCGTACGGTTCTCATCATATGAAACAGTCTTTCCCTCATAGCTGAAAAATGAGCTCATGTAATTTCGGAATGGTTACGCAGGACACTGGAAGTAGATACCGTGCATAACGGGAACTGATTGAAGATTCAGAATGGAATATTAGCGTCCTACTGTTCAGTTGACACTGTATATTGTCTACTATCTTTTAAAAAGTCAAACACAAAGAAGTGGCATTAATATGTGTGTGTGTGTGTGTGTGTGTGTGTGTGTGTGTGTGTGTGTGTATATATATAGGGAGAGAGAGTATTAATAATAAATATTAATTATATTTGATTCATTCAAATATTTAAATATTTCAAAAACTTCCTCTTACATTATCCTTATAATCTCTCGTTTAAATTACATTTTTAACTGAACCACTGCGCACAATTCAATTAAGTCAAGCCAAATAATTATTTGACTACAAATAAATGAAAGCATAATGTTAGTTATGTAGCTACTTGCACACATATCTGTTTGATATATTATTTTATTATAGCTAATGCAACCTGATGGACTTTCATTATTCAAGATTTTGAAAATAATTAATACATACAAAGGGGTTTATTCTGGCATCAACAACATTAAATCCACATATGGATCCATTTTGGCATTATGAACATTTCCGTGTTCAAGAAAATGACCAGCTCAGAGTTGAAATATGTAATTATGGTAATACCCTGATGATGTGAATGAAGCATAAATGCAAGATTACTCCTAATTTAATTCTTCTAGTGAATGAAGTTAAACTATTTTCCAAATGTGTAATATAAGAAGCTAAAGCCTCACATCTGTGTTTATTCTCACTCTTACATAAGCTCATTGACTGCAGGGCAAGAATTTTTCATGCCCAAACCTGAACCGCTGCCATGGGCTCTTCCTGGTTCATCTCCTCAGAATGGACACATCCATTTCCAAAAAAAAAAAATAAAAATAAAAAATCACAACACACACAGGTGACCATCTTCCATGCCACAAAATAACCAGGGGAAAAGTCTATGGGTCTTTGTGTGATTAAATTTTTTTGAGAATGAAAAAAATTCACTTTCCTCTCATTTTTTCCAAGGAAAGTCTAAATAAGAGTAAAATAACCTTTTTTCAATGTGATGACAAACGGTCTCTACATCATTGTTTTAATTATGACTTCTGTTTCTATTTTTGGGTTGGCATACCTCCTCCTCCCTATATTTATTCCCCATGATTCCACAGTTCCAACCAGTTCATCCACCTGTTTTATTGTAACCAAAGTTCCGCTGTTGTGCCTGGAAACTCGGTTCAAACAAACACTTACGGCGGGGCGGTGGGCACGGGTGAATCACAAGAAAAAAGTTTTCTGAGGTTGAAATCTATTCTCATCTGTGGTATCAGCAGACTGGAACACCAGGGTGCCATCATCACGCCAAACGTCATGCTGATTCAAAGACTCAATTTCCAGATTTGATTTTGTCTGTAATTTCTAGTTCCCATAACAAGCCTTAAGCAGTTCAGTCTCTCCAACCCAGAAGTGTTTTATTCTCGGTTTCTGGTTTACTGAAGGGGACAACAGTGAGGAGATAAGTAATTAGCAACAGAAATTAGATGAGGAAATGTCTCGAAACTGGACCAACCACATGAGCACCAAGGATGAATGAATCACCCAGTTATGCATGTGTTCAAATCCCTAACCTATGGAAGTCCATTTCCACCACATGAGAAAACAAATGTCCTGATAAATCATAATTATGAGATAAAATTTCAACTTAATAAAAATTTCAACTTGAGTCATAATCATGACTTATAATACTGTAATTATGACTTAGTGTCTCATCATTTTGCAAATACAATAAAATTAATATAATAAATTAAATTATGACAGTATCTTAATTTTGACTGTTTATCTCATAATTATAACTTAGTATCTCATAATTTTGACTTTTAATATAACTATGGCATAGTATCTCATGATTTCTACATTATTTCATAATATTTTTTACTTTGTGTCATAATTATAATTTTTAGGTCATAATTTTGACTTTTTACCCCAATTATCACTTAATCTCAGAATTGTAACTTTCAATATCATAATTATGGCATAGTACCTCATAATTTAGACTTTATTTCATAATTATGACTTGTATCTAATATTTTGTACTTTCTGTGTCAATTGTAATTTTTAGGTCATAATTTTGACTTTTATCTCAATTATCACTTAATCTCATAATTTTAACTGTTAATGTCATAATTATTACATAAGGATCTCATAATTTAGACTTTCTTAATTGTGAATATTTTTTACTTTTGTCAATTATATTTTTACTGTCAATTTGACAAAATTACTTTTGATCTCAGAGATATGGCTTAGTATCTCATAATTTACATTTTAAATGTCAATACTATGATGTAGTATCCCATAATTTACACTTTATTTCATAATTGACTTAGAATCTAATATTTTTTTTTTACTTTTATGTCATAATTATAATTTTTTCTTGTTATAATTTTGACATATCTCATGATTATGGTTTTGTATCTAATATTTATGATTTAGTATCTCATAATTTGGCTTTTTCTCATCATGATGATTATTTATCAAAGTACATTTTGTTTCTTAGGTGGCAGAAAACGGGCTTCCAGACTAACCTAAATTTGAGCAATAGTAATAATTGATGCTTATTTTGTCATCTGCTATTTTCTAAAGTTCTGGGAGAGGATGGATCTCCATCTGGAGATGCTATGAAGACAGGTAGTAAAAGCCAGACATTGAAAGCTACCAGGCCGAAGACCATCATTTCCACCAGGACCACCACCATCATCGAAACATGGAATGTGAGCACCATGTTCGAATCTGGAAAGACAGCGCAGGTGGCAGTGGAGATGAGGAATTATAACATCAGCATCCTCGGCATCAGCGAGACCAGATGGATAGACTCCGGCCAAAAAAGGCTCGCTACAGGAGAATTACTGCTGTTCTCAGGACATGAGGAAGAAAATGCGCCACACACCCAGGGAGTGGCCTTCATGCTTTCTGAGACTGCACAGAGAGCACTCATTGGATGGGAGGCACATGGACTAAGACTCACCACTGCTTCATTTAGAACTAAGAGAAGACTAAACATGAATATTATCCAGTGTTACGCTCCAACAAATGACAGCGAGGAAGACGATAAGGAAGACTTTAACAACAGATTGCAGACCATCACTGACAGTTACTCAGGAAGAGACATCACCATGGTAATGGGAGACTTTAATGCAAAGATCAGGCGAGACAATTTGGGATATGAGGAGGTCATGGGACGAGAGGGCTTGGGGGAGATGAATGAAAATGGAGAGAGGTTTGCTGACCTTTGCGCCACAAGAAATCTAGTCATAGGAGGAAGCGTCGTCCCTCACAGACAAATACACAAGGCTACCTGGATATTACCGGACCTCTCCACCGAGAATCAGATTGACCATGTATGTATTACCAAGAAATCCAGGAGGTCCCTCAAAAACGTGAGAGTCAGACGAGGTGCTGACGTTGCTTCGGACCACCATCTCCTTGTCACACGTGTAAAGTTGAAACTAAGGGGAAATTGGACAAGGGAGTCAAATCGGAGTTATAGATTCAATATAGCACTTCTGAGGGATTCAACCAAACTGGAGGAGTTTAAAATGACACTTACAAACAAATTTCAAGTCCTGCAAGAACAAATGGAAGAAGATGATGAAGAGGAAATGGTAGACAAGAAATGTAAGACGGTAAAAGAGGCAATGATGAAAACCTGCCAAGAACTCTTGGGCCTACTAAAGTACAATCACAAGGAGTGGATCTCAGAGAACTCTTTGAAGAAAACAGAACTTAGAAAAGAGAAGAAAGTGGAAATAAACAACAGCCGCACACGTGCAGAGAAAGCCAAGGCACAGGAACAATATACACAAGCAAACAAGAGTCTCAAGAAAAGTATAAAGGTAGATAAAAAGAACTACATAGAGACCCTTGTAGCAGAAGCAGAAGCATCAGTCAGGAATAGAAACATGAAAGACTTGTATGCCACCACCAAAAAGTTAGCTGGAAAGCTTAGTAAACCAGAAAGACCAGTAAAAGACAAGGATGGCAAACAGATAAATGACGATGAAGGACAGAAGAGAAGATGGGTTGAACAATTTGAGATGCTGTTTAACAGGCCAGCCCCACAGGACCCACCAGATATCCAACCACCAGATAGAGATTTGCCAATAGACTGTAGTGCACCAACAAAGGAAGAAATCTGTAATTCCATTATGAAATTGAAAAGCGGTAAGGCAGTAGGTCCCGACAGTATTCCAGCAGAGGCATTAAAAGCTGACACAGAGACTACAGTAGAGATGCTCCATCCCCTTTTTAAGAAGATTTGGGAAGAAGAACATGTACCCACAGAATGGAAAGAGGGTTATCTCTTTAAGATACCAAAGAAAGGCAACTTGAGCTCCTGTTCTAACTATAGAGGAATCATACTATTATCCATCCCAGGGAAGGTTTTTAACAGGATCCTACTGGAAAGGATGAAGAATGTTGCACAGGGATCATGCACAGAGCAGATCGCAACTCTGCGCATCATCCTGGAACAGTCTCTCAAGTGGAACACATCCCTGTACATCAATTTTATTGACTTCGAGAAGGCATTTGATAGCGAGGACAGGGCATCACTTTGGAAGCTGCTTAGACATTATGGGGCGCCGGAGAAAATCATTAACATCATTATGTTAATGAGTGCGGCAGGGTTGTTTGCTGTCGCCGTTTTTGTTCCTGCTGGTCATTGGTTGGGTCATGAAAACGTCCACAGCGGAAAAGTGAAACGGCATCCAGTGGACTCTATGGCCCTTCGTTCCCATACGCAGCAGCAGATGCAGGAAAAGACCAGCATTGTGGCAGAAAACTGCACTCACCTTGACCTCAACATCCACAAAGGGAAGAGCAAGGTCCTGAAAGTCAACCCCAACACATCACCCATCGCGCTGGAAGGGGAACCGCTAGAGCAGGTGGATGACATCACATACCTTGGCAGCATCGTAAATAAACAGGGTGGAACCGACGCCAATGTGAATGCAAGGATTGGCCAGGCCAGGACAGCTTTTCTCCAACTAAAGAATATCTGGAGCTCAAGAGACTTGTCCATCAAAAAGATCAGGTTGTTTAACACAAATGTGAATTCAGTGCTGCTCTATGGCTCTGAAACATGGAGGACCACTGTAACCACCACCAAAAACATACAGACATTTATCAACATATGTTTGTGGCACATTATCCAGATCAGATGGCCCGATACCATCAGCAACCAGGAACTATGGCAGCGCACAAGCCAAAAACCAGCAGATGAAGAGATCATCCAACGTCACTGGAGATGGTTAGAACACACTCTCCGTAAACCGGCTTCCAACATCACTAGGCAAGTGTTGACATGGAACCCCCAAGGGAAAAGGAAGAGGGTCTGACCTCGAAACAGTTGGCGCCTAGACCTGGAAGCCGATGCCGAGAATATAGGCTGCACTTGGGGACAGTTGGAGAGACTGGTCCAGGACCGGAATGCCTGGAGAACCCTTGTCGGTGGCCTATGCCCCAGTAGGGGTAATAGGCGTAAGTAAAATTAAAAAAAACTTACATTAAACACTTCACTTTTAGATAGGTACAGACCCGTTTCTCTCCTTCCATTCTAAGTCAAACCCTCGAACGAGATGTTTTCAACCAGGTATCATTGTTTCTTTCACAGAACAACAAACTGGATGCCAAACAGTCAGGTTTCAGGAGTAGCCATTCAACTGAGACTGCACTGCTGTCAGTCACTAAAGCCTTACGGATTGCAAAAGCTGATTC
>JAUZSZ010000134.1:25453441-25464652 GCA_034780575.1 Labeobarbus marequensis
CTGCTACTTATCTGTATCTGATTTAGAATGAGCAGAAATCTGTGAGAAATATAACGACCCAAAGACGACAGAACTGATAAAAATAAGCTGTTATAGGAGCAACAGCCATGTGGGCAGTGCTGTGTCATATGCCATAGCTGTGCACGAGGTGTTTGTCACAGCTCCAGACTTATTTGTTCATTAATGACGTCATCAGCGACTAGTCAACTTCGACTCGACTTTCATTACATAAAAGTCGACTTTAAAAAATCAGAAGTCGTTCAACCTGGCGTGAATGCTGGTGCGGGTTAGGGTATTCTATTATAACTATTCTATTGTTATTAGTAACACATTTCAAATTTTTGCATTTGATGTTGAATTTTGTCAGATCAGACATCAGCTATTGAATGTTGACCAGTATATTTTCCAAAGTGACTAGTACATTTTTTAATATGCTAGTAGTTATTCATTAGGTACATTAGATACTAGTAGTACATATTCATTACATACTCATACATATTAAATAGATACTAGCACTTATTCATTAGATACTAGTACTTATTGATAAGCTCCTAGTAATTATTTAATAGATACTAGGACACATTTATTAGATACTAGTACTTATTGCAAATGTTTCTTGTAAGATTATTTTTATTTTACTAGTGTGGAAATGTATTTTTAATACATTATCATTCTTCTCATGCTGAATAAGATATAATCGTAGCTTTACATGCTAGGCTGAACTACCTCCTATGTTTCTGTTAAGAAATGATGAACAAGTTTAAGATTTTTGATTGAACTTTACAGTGGTCGGTTACTAGTCATAAACATTAGACAAGTGTAAAAGCAGTTGTGACTAGTGCAATGAGAGTTGTTACTAGTAACGATTGCAAAAGATACTTGCGTCTAAAAAAAGAAGTACTAGTACCTAATGAATAACTACTAGAATCTATTAGATAGGTAGTAGTATCTAATGAAAAGTAATAGAATTTAATGAATAAGTACTAGTATCTAATGAATACTTACAAGTAATATTTAAAAAGTGTAATTTAAATGAGTCACTATTGGAATACACACTAGTCAGAACCGAATAGTTACAGAATAGTTTCTAGTCACTATTGAATTAAGTACTAATATGAAATAAATAAGAATTAGTGTCTTTCGAAAGTTACCAGTACCTAAAGAATATGTGATGTGATCTAGGAAAACCCACAACATGGTGAAATTTTACCTATTATAGGTCCATAGCTTGAACGTAACTAAAGTTATGGCTATCTGAAGTTGGCTGATCGCTGATTTTCAGGAACAGATTTTTGAGAAAAACTGGTTTAAAGGCAGGCAATGAAAATGAAAGCATGTACAAGTAAAAGTCACTTTACTGCGGTAAAAGACTTATTTTAGTCACTGTACACGTTGTAAAAGATACAAAATGACCCCAAGGAACACACAACACTTGCAAACATTTGAACATTAAGTGTATATCTGTTCATAAAACATCACAGATTACAGCGTGCAGGCTATCTCCAATTCTTCTCCTGTTCTACTACTCTGGATTTATAATACATAAACAGACACAGTTCAGAAATGTAACTTGTAGTTTTGTGTCCCTTGCACTCCGCCATATCTCACAGTATTAAAAAAAACAAATGAAACTTTGCATGCCGTAGTTCAGACAAGACTGGTGGGAAATGTGCATTGATACACCTTTATTATATACGTTACATGGCTTATTTTGATAGGTGAACTGTCTTTGTAGTGTTAAGGGAAAGCACCACCGCAGCACGTTATCAAACAAAAGACTTGCCACAATAAATCGCTATTTTTTCTGCACTAAACAAATGAATTTTGCCAAGATATATTCAGAGATCATAGACAAGATGTTATAGAATAATAATTTTAAACCCCATTTTGACAAAAAATTGACATTCGATCTATTTTTTGAATTTCCTGAAAATGTCCCAGTGCGACATCCGACGGGTTTTTCTAGATCGCATCACATATGCACTAGAATCTAATGAAAAAGTAATAGTACCTAAAGGAAAAAAATAAGTATTTGTAGCATGTGTCACCAAGACAAATTCATTGTATGTGCAAACATACTAGGCAATAAAGCTTTTTCTGATTCTGATAGCATGAAAATAGATACTAGTATATTTTAGGCTCTGTGCTGCAGTGGCAGAAACGACAGCTGTTTCAGAGGCTGTTTCTGTGACGAGGTCTGCAAACAGTTCAAAGACTGCTGTCCCGACCTCAACAGCACCTGCGGTAAGAACTCGCATACACAGATACAGAGATGTTGAACTGAATCAGAAGCTCTCTTTGGGCTGAAATATGTTGAGAGGGTCAGATGACTGTGTATTAGTTAGTATTCTCTTCCTTGTTTCATGCACTGCAGTCAGAATTACTGTAATCAATATTGTATTTATTGCCAGATGATTCATGAATCCTTTCATCCTGTCACTGTATCTGTAGTTTTCAATAGCACAACTGCAGCTCCTCCAATCACCTCCACTGCAGCTCCACCCAAAGTTAATTAGGGCCCAAGCATCGTGAGGACCCTACTGGAGCTGCTTCATGTTTTTCATCATTGTTGTGTGTATATGAATGTGTCAGCTTTTATCATCACTATTGCAACCAAACCTGAAATCTCTAAAATGTGTTTTGGTATTTTGCATGTTCTCACAGAACTCACTATTCTCGAGATGAAGGTGAAGACGTTGTTTGCTGAAGAAGAGCGTGAGGCTGAACTGCTTAAGGTGAGAGGAGCATTTCTGACTGTTTGATAATTGCACTACATGCTAAATGTACTGTGATGGGAAACATCAGTGTTTGGACAAACTATAAAACAAACCACTAGCATCAAGCTTCACCTTCACAGACATTCTTCATTCGAGCTGACATTGAACAGGTGTGGCGTCACATTCCTTTAAGCCCCCAAAGTGATTCTATTGGCTGAATTAACTTTTTTTGTATTTCTATTCTGTGCCTGATTGGAAATCCTCCATTTATTGCTTGTTGTTGTTCTGAACCATAAAAGTACATCATCTATGTGAATTGGGACAGTTTTATTGTGCTCTTCTTCTTCAGGACCTGTCATTTTCTCACTTCCAGTCATCTTTTTTTTTCTCTCAGGTTGGCACTTGGGTGGAGAGTTTCTTAAGAGCAAATAGTACTGGCATCTTCACTGTTAAAGTTACAAAAATTAAACAGTTATCACCATAGGACTGAGTCAGAAATCAGCTGAGAGGAACAGACATGAATAAATGCTCATCACTGCTGAACTTTTATTGTTTTAGATTATATATGTTGGTGGTTGAACAAAATGCATGTCTCTGTATATGTGTGAATCAAACTATGAAGTGAATGTGTAAGGAAAGGCCAGATGTATTATCTGTTCTTATGTGATTGCCTTGTTCCACCTTCATTTGTGTGGAACATTTGTCTTCATTTTTCTGTTTTTGAGATTTGATATGAGGATCGTACTGAAATGATGAGGAAGAACTCTTGTGAAGTCAAACAGTAAGAAAATGAAAGCAAGCAAATGATTAAAACTGTCATTGTTGGGTTTCGTGATCATCAGTGCCCGGTGTGTTTCCTGCTGCCGCTCCATGACTTTGTTCAGTAGATGTTGCATGAAAACTGAGCAAAGGTTTCTGAGTTTTTCTAGGAAATATGGAAACCAATGACCAGATTTTGTCAGCAGCTGCAGAGTTTGGTCTCCACTGTCCTGAAACCCATTCAGCAATGAGAAGAAAGTCTTATTTTATATCAGACTGCTTCATCAGGACCAGACACCAATGTGAGACGGCTTTATAAAATAATGTTGTCATTGCTTGATTTTTAATCACCTACGGTTTTAATTAGTTCTGACTTTTTAGGAAGTTTTCCCAGGCTTATAGAGAATGTTTTTATGGAAGCCCGTTTCTGCCACTGAATAAAAAATGTAAAAAGTAATTGTGAAAAAGTAATTTTTTCTTGCAATTCTGAGTTTACATCTTGTAATTCTGACATTATAACTCACAATGATGCGTTTATATTAGAATTAAAGTCAGACTAGTGGAATACAATCTTGTAATTGCAAGGAAAAAAGTCAAAATTGCAAGATAAAAACTCCAATTCTGACTTTTTTTATCGCAATTGTGTTTATATCATGCAATTGTTACTTTTTTCTCACAAATCTGACTTTTTTTCCTCGCAATTGTAAATTTAAATCTCGCAGTTGTGGCTTTTAATATAATATAAACTTGCAATTCTGAGAAAAAAATTCACAATTGCGAGATATATCTCACACAGTTGTGAGTTTATGTCTTGCAGTTCAGACTGTATTTCTCAGAATCGCAATTCTTAGTTATTTCTGGCAATTGTGAGTTTATATCAACTCACAACTTCATGTTTATATAGCAAGTTTCACTTCATTTCTCAGAATTGTGACAAACTCGCAATTGCGTTATAAAGTCAGAATTGTGAGATATAAACTCGCAATTCTGAGAAAAGTCACAATTGCGAGATAGATCTCATAATTCTGACTTTATTTCTCAGAACTGCGATTTTATATCACGGAATACTGACTTTATAACTTGCAACTTTGAGTTTATGGCCCGGTTTCACAGACGGGGCTTAGATTTAGCCAGGATTAGATTATAATTCAATTAAGACATTTAAGCAGTTTTTATAAATGTGCTTAGACAAAAACATTACTGGGGTGCATCTCGAGACAAAACAAAGGCACTGATATATTTTAAGATCAGTCACTGCAAGTTTCTTTCAAGTGAAACAGCTCAGATTTACATTTTAGTCCAGGACTAGGCTTAAGTCTTGTCTGTGAAACCGGGGGTATATCTAAGCAAAATTAAGTAATTCAAATATCGGTCAGTTTTAAGCACAAACTCAGTTTTTAGAAAACAAAACTTAATATCTCAAGTCATTTGCTTCTCAAGTAAATGTATCTTGATTCAAGAAGGTTTAGATATTTGTACTTGAAAACAAAAAAAGAAAAAATTGAGTAAGATGTGTTTTTTCATGTCTGTTAGTGGTTCTGCATGACTGGCACATCTAATCCACCGATCCAACCGTATCAGAGCTTCCACACGAAACCTTGATTCTGAGCTCAGTTATAGCGGAAGACAGTGAATGAGTCAGTTAACGTTGAGCATTGAGAAAACCGCTTCCACTGAAAGACACCGATGTCCTAGCTGCTCTTTTCATAGCGGCATAAGACTGATGCAGGATCTGTTCCTCCACAGTCACTGCTACAGCGATCAGGATCAAGCCCAGGATCAGCGTCTTTGCGCTCCTTGATCAGCGTGGTGACGGGTAAGATGAAGGCCATCGACCGTGAGGCCAAACACGTGGAGCTGATGGAGAATGGTAAAGTGAAGTATGATTATCTGATCCTCTGCACCGGCTTGCAGTATCAGGTCAGAGACACACAGACACAACATCAACACAATTCACTGAACCAAGATGTCACTGTGAATTATGAGACATGAATTCTGTGCCAATGCAGATCAGTGTTTGCAAATGAATGCAATGCTAAGTCGGTTTTCATGCAGAGCACAATAATTAGTACATGAGAATTCAGCTTGTGTGGATGCTGCTGTATTTGGCAGAGTCTGACAATACATTTAATGGTAGGATATTGCAGATACCGTGTATATAGAAGCTGGACATAAATATATAGAATAAATTATTTATATTTCAATGAATTCAAATATATTTTCCATCATTTGAATAATTTCATTTACATTTAAATGCAATTACATTATGTACATATATTTATATATATATAAGCAACAGTAAAGACTTTTACATTGTTACAAATAAATTAGATTTTAAATAAACAGAGTTCTTTTGAACTTTCTATTCAAAAAATCTTGAAAAAATAATACCTTCCATTCCTACATTCATCATTAAAAAAAAAAAAGTAAAAACAAAAATTGTGTATATATCAAGGGTTAACAGAAACTAAAATTAGAACCATAAAAACACAACATTTTTGTTACTTTAAATAAAAGTAAAATAAACATTAACTGAAATATTAAAAACCTTATTTCTGTTTTTTTGTTGTATGAAAATAAAACTGAAATAAAAATGAATAAAAAAATATATATAGACATATATTTAAAAAAAACTATTTAAAATGAAAACAAAATGACAAAAACTTTAATTAAAATTCAAATGAAAGCCTAAAATATACAAATAAAAACTGATTCAAAATATTTGAAGAACTACTTCAATAACATTGATAAATATATATACAAAATGTACACACACACACACAAATATATTTACCAGCTTCTACAAAGTATCTGCAATTTGTGATGACAAATTATTAAATTTAATAAATATTAATTAGATTAAACAGTTTGGTTGGAGAATAGATATACTGTATATTACTGTGAATTATTCATTTACATTAATATATATAGAGAGAGAAGGAATGTGATTTTCTATTTTAACTACACTTCAGATGCCCAGTCTCACCAGTACTGATGCCATAACCCAAAAAACCAACAGTCTGAACCCAAATCAGCCCAGACACCGAGACACACGGCCCGTCCCGTCCAACCTCTTCACCCTCAACGACCAGCACGACTGCTCACACGTCCATCAGTG
Source organism: Labeobarbus marequensis (assembly GCA_034780575.1). Lineage (NCBI taxonomy): Eukaryota > Metazoa > Chordata > Actinopteri > Cypriniformes > Cyprinidae > Labeobarbus > Labeobarbus marequensis. The sequence goes on from JAUZSZ010000134.1 coordinate 25,460,036, forward strand.
GCTCATGGACAACTTTGTGGAACTGACAGGTGCAAATTTTTTAAGATTTTATTAGTCTATGGAAGCCCTCTCTCCTGCATAATCTCATTTACCAAGCCACTGTTATTCTAAAGCTGCGTCCAACTGTCAGAGCATAACAAGTAGCTAATTAGCGTGAGTGAAATCTCATCTCCTTCCATCCATTTACAGGGGAATATTAATATTAGCAGGGTGAGCTAAGAATTAATCTGCACGGGCAGAGATGAGCCACCGCTATCTGTCTGATTAAGCCTATTATATTTACTAATTACAGCCTCCTTTAATAATCCGGGAAGTAGCACAATTATCAGTGAATGCTAATTATACCGTCTGCATATGAAAGATATCAATTTTGTGGCATGAGAATTTGTATTTGGGTCAACCAGAGAGGCATCGCTGGGGCTGGCTCCGAGTAAGTTGTCAACACAAATTACCTGATAATAGTTTTGGCAGAAATCCTGTTGTGGTTGAAAGCATCCGAGTTGTGCGGCGCTGGCTGTGCTTCAGCACCATGGACAGGGCTTGAGCGAGGAAAGACAGATGATATGTAAATCAATGCTGTTTAACATAAACTGCCGTAAATATGGCATTGAAGACTGAATGCGTGAGATGTATAGAAGACAAAGCCGCATTTATAAAACGGACAGTTCTGGCTCCCTAATCTGATTGGATGAGTCACGCTCAAAGACAATTTACTCACACCTGTGACCATCACAGTTAGTACTAATGAAAGGAATACTTTTATTCAGCAGGATGCATTAAATTCACAAAATGTGACAGTAAAGACAGTTTTATGATGCCACAAAAGATTTCTGTTTCAACTTTCTATTCATCAAAGAATCCTGAAAAAAAAATGGTGATACTTTTCCCCCCAAGATTCTTAGATTTTTATATTTTAAACAAAAATAGGAAGCAGCACAACTGGTTTCAAAAATAATAATACAAAGAAATGTTTCTTGAGCAGCAAATCAGCATATTAGAATGATTTCTGAAGGATCATGTAACACTGAAGCTTGGAGTAAAATTCAGAAGAATAGATTACATCTTAAAATATATTCATATGGGGGGGGGTATTTTAAATTATGATAAAATTTCACAATATTACCATTTTTACTGTATTTTTAATCAAATAAATGAATGAAATCATCGTTTTTTTCTACAATTACGACCTTTACTGTTGAACAATAGTGTGTATTATGCTAGTGTAATAATGCTAATAATTTAATTAATAATTAAAATCAGATGGAATAAAATTAATAATGTTCTAATGGTCATTTAAACTATTATAAAAGAGTTTCTAAATTTTGTAAAGTTTTTCAATTCTAAGTACTTTCAAAATTTTGCTTGCATTATTGATCCACATTCAATATTTTTTTGTATACATTAATCCTACAATGTTTTATTCTGATATATTATATAAAGTAAATACTCATCTATGCAATGGTTTTTCAAACTAATCATTTGTCATTATACAGAATCATGCATGTGTGCCTTATATATTCAGCGTGTCGTTCTGTGTGTTATGTGAGCTCCGTCTGATTAGTTTTCATCCTTGAGGACTCTAATGTTAACATCAAAGACCTTCCTTCACAAAAGATCTCAATTAAATCAATCCAGGACTGATGGTGCGAGAGCGTTTCTGACACTGTTTGGGTGCAGCAGTGAAAGGACATCACTTCCTTCATCTTTTCTTCCTTAGTCCTTTCTTTCCCCTCATCTAACCTAATGGGACCTTCTCCGGGTTGCTAAGTGACCCTTCTCTGTTTCACAGCCACTGATATTATCTCTCCAAACGGCTGTAATAAATTGCTTCCCTTCCCCCTTGTGGAGGCTAAATGGCCTTAAGTTTATTTTACAGTTAAGTAAACCAGCTTTTTATTGGAGGGAATGTAACTCGATGAATTCTCATTGGTACGGATGTAATACAGTCCAGTGTTTTGTCCATTTCAAATGAGGTCAATCTTTTAATGTGAAGTGTGTACCAAACACAAAATGATGTTTGACTGGTTGGCAGGTGATGCTGTAGTATATGGAAACACCATAGACGTGTTCACCTGCGTGGAGACGCTCATGCATCTCGATGTCAGCGGCCGCCGGATTCATGTGGTCCATCCTCCTGAAGACAACCCAACTTCCTGTTTCCCCAACGGTTCAGTGGAGCACGCAGTGAAACAGGCTCTAGAAAAAGAGGAGGTTCACATGCATCACGACTGCCTGCTGACTCACATCAATGATGGAGGACACACAGATCCTGTGACTTCAGTGACCTTCACCACTGACGCTCAGACTCTTCGACTGGAGTGTGCGGTGAGTGAAACTACCTGCAGAGGAACAGAAAACATTCTTAAACATCAGTACACAAATTTCAAGGAGCCATATTATACATTTTGTATTAGTATTTATTTTTACACCATGTTTTTGTGCCAAAAACACATTTTGAGGTCTGTAAAAAGTCTCTTCTGCTCACCAAGGCTGCATTTATTTCAGCAAAAATACAGTAAAAACAGTAAAATTGTGAAATTATTTCAAATTAAAATAGCTGTTTTCTATTGGAATATATTTATATTTTAAAATGTCATTTATTCCTGTGATCACATTCTGATTTGCTGCTCAAGAAACATTTCTGATTATTAACATTGTTGAAAATAGTTGTGTTGCTTCATATTTTTGTGGAAACAGTAATTTTTTAGTTTTTTTAAAAGATCAGCATTCATTTGAAAGTTTTTTAACATCATAAATATCTTTACACTCATTTTTGATCAATTTAATGCGTCCTTGTTAAATAAAAGTAATAATTCTTTCAAAAAAATAAAAATCTTACTGAGCTCAAAGTTTTGAATGGTAGTCTACATATTTTAGATTTAAGATTAAATTATTTTCTATTAAACATTTTCTTTATCTTGCTGCTGTGCCGTTAAAAGGTTTTTATTTTTTTTTAATGACATTTTGAATTCTGAAAGTTACAGAACAAAGTCTTTTATTTCATAAGATCAAGGACATTTTGACTCTTTAACAAGCATCCATCAGCTCTTCATTTAATGGCTGTGGGATGTTTAATCCATCATGATTTTGGAAAACACCAGCATCTATGTCCATTTTAAAACAAATAACTCAGATGGTCTCTAACTTGCACTTGATTTTCATAGGTGTTCTTCAGCTTCTCTTATAAAACCATTGACTACAATGCCTTCAAAGCCATCAATGATGCCTGTTTGGTGTTCAATGGCCATTTGGTCATAGATTCCAGCTTCCACACCAACGACCCCTCCATATATGCCGCAGGCCCCTTGACCAAATACTCCCGCTGTTACCATGCCGACCAGTGGAGCGACTCCTGCTTTAATTGTAAGGAGGTGGGGCAGAGTTTGGCATCTGTTGTCCTGCCCTTATGTGACCTGACCCTGGAGCATCCCGCCGGCCCACCGTCTGACCACGATCACCTCATTCCTGCGTATAATCAGGCCAAGATCCAAGGTCACCATTTCTCCTTCTGAATTTCTTAAGCAGTACCTAGAACAAAACATCACAGTCGCTTCAGTGTAGGCTCTTTTAAACAACACCCTAGCAACCCCCAGCAACAAGAAAATTCACTCAAAACACCTTAGCAACAGCCTAGAACACCCTAGCAACCCCAAACAAGAACATTCTTCACTCAAAACACCATAGCAACCAGCTAGAACACCCTAGCAACCAGAATACTCTAAGAATGCTCTAAAATCCACTCAAAGACCTTAGCAACTGCCTAGAACACCTTAGCAACCCCTAGCAACAAGAACACTTTTGAGAATCCACTCAAAACAACTTAGCAACTGCTTAGAACACCCTAGCAACCCCCAGCAACAAGAACATTCTAGAATGTTCACTTAAAACACTTTAGCAACTGCCTAAAACACCCTAGCAACCAGAATACTGTGGGAAAATGCTCTAAAATCCACTCAAAACACCTTAGCAACTGCTAAGGACATCCTAGCAACATGAACATTCTAGAACATTCGCTCAAAACACCTTAGCAACTGCCTAGAACATCCTAGCAACCCCCTAGCAACCAAAATACTCTGGAAAAATGCTCTAAAATTAACTCAAAACACCTTAGCAGCTACCTAAAACACCTAAATTCACTCAGCGACTGACTAGAACACCTGAGGCCATGAGAACACTCTAGAAAATCCACTCAAAACACCCTAGCAACAATAACATTCTAGAACATTATAGCATATACTTAAAAAATATACTTTGTGTAAAAACCTCCTTTTAGTCCTTACATTTTTACATAAATTGTCTACATTTGCTCTTGAAATAATCAGTCAAGTGCACATTGTGAGTTTATTAGAGGATCCAGTGATCGTTTTTATTAGGATTTAAATACTTTTCTCTCATTTTATAGCCGTGCAGGAGTTTAAAATGTTTAACATGTGTTGTGTCACCCAGTTTTTCCCCCTCATCTAATTCTGACTGACACCAAACTATTGACAGTTCATTTGCATAATCTAATCATGGGCTAAGTGATTATAGCAGAATGGACCATCTGTTACACAGAAACACAGCTTCTGATATGAGATAAACTGCTTTCTAATCATATTTGTGGTGTTCGGGTGAAAA
>JAUZSZ010000134.1:25582431-25592774 GCA_034780575.1 Labeobarbus marequensis
GGTGTAAGTGGGTGGTCCGGCCTCTTTCTCTCTTTGGTCATTAGATCTCATACTGGTTTTTTTGGAGGTGTTTATTGGCTGCCGAATTAAACGTCTAGGACACCTGACAGCATCTGTTGTGTGCTGTTGATCGCCACAGGGTGTCTCTCGTTCTGCTTTTACAGTGATGCGTATACAATAAAAGTCGATGGATGAAGACACTATAGCTGAAATACACAATTCAAAATGTGTTTTTTTGGGGTTTTTTTCAAAATATTCAACTTTAAATCTGACCAAAAAAAATGCAGTCTGTACAAGCATTGGGAAAGCATTAGTAAAAGAGGAGTTCACCCAAAAATGAAAATATAAACATTTACTCACCCTCAACCATTAAAGAGATAAATAAGTTTTTCTTCATGAGAACAGATTTGAAGAAATGTAGCATAACATCACTTGTTCACCAATAGATCCTCTGCAGTGAATGGGTGCCGTCAGAATGAGTCCAAACAGCTGATAAAAACATCACAGTAATCACCACTCCAGTCCATCAGTTAACATCTTGTGGTGTGAAAAGCTGCATGTTTGTAAGAAACAAATCCATCATTAAAGACTTTTTTAATGTCAAACTATTGCTTCTGGCCAAAATATGAGTTCTCTATCCATAATTTTGCTTTCTCCAGTGAAAAACACATCAAAATCCTCCCACGTCTTTGTTTAGAACTGTTTTAGACTGTTTTTACTTGTAAACTATATTTCTCTACTCATTCAAATGAGATGACTTTTTTTTTTTTCCACTGGAAACAACAGTTTCAAGTTGAAAATGCCTTGATGTTGTTGTTCTGAAAAGACATGCAGCTTTTGTGATGGTTTTTATCAGCTGTTTGGACACTCATTCTGACAGCACCCTTTCACTGCAGAGGATCCACTGGTGTGCAAGTGATGCAATGCTACGTTTCTCCAAATCTGATGAAGAAACAAACTCATCTACATCTTGGATGACCTGAGGCTGAACTCTGCCTTTAATGAATTTTATTGCGCATTTAGGAAATACAAATACAAACTGCGTTTGCAGTCACATTTAAAATTTGACTGCAGTGTACTTCCTTTGACTTCAGTGAGTTTTTGTCTGATTTCTTCATGAACACAGAGATGAGTTAACTGAATGCAACCTCTTTCACATCAATTTTTTTTTTTTTTTTTTTTTTTTTTAATTAAGCTTTAAAGCAGGGATGGGGAACATTTGATCCTGGAGGGCCGTGTCCCTGCAGAGTTTAGCGCCAACCTTAATCAAACACGCCTGATCAAGTTAATCATGGTCTTCAGGATACAGGTAGGTATATATATTTTTTTTTATTTTTTTTTTTTTCAGGGATAGAGCTAAACTCTGCAGGACAGTAGCCCTCCAGGATCAATGTTCCCCGCCCCTGCCTTAAAGACAATTAAATCAGGTGCATGCAACAATCTCCATTTCAAATATTATTTAAAGTTTAAATTATGATTTTTTTTTTTTTGTTCTTTTGTTAAAGATTTTAGTCCTGTTTTCTTACTCAGAGTAATTTTCACAACTTTTAGAGCTTGCTTGGGGAAAAAAAAGCTTTTAAAGCCCTCTGTGCACAAAGTCTTCTTTTATAAGTGCATTACTGTAAATGCAGTTGTTTATTATTATTATTATTATTATTTTCTGTGTTAAAGTTCTGTTTGAATTGATGCTAGGTCTTTCTTTTTAAAGCCATAAAATCCCTTTGGCTTCCAAACGGAAATTATTTTGGTTTCTTTCCGTTGTTACTCCACCTTCAAGGCTACATTTGTAAATGACAGCTTTTTCTTTGGGCTGAAGTTCTTGTCTTTGTCCCTCTCTCTCTCACTCACGCACACACACTCATCTCTGCTCCTGCCCCTATAAAACAAACAGCTCGGAGCCCTGCAGCTGGTGATCACCTTGGCAACGGTGGATCAGGAAAGAAGCCTCTTGCTACTTTTTTTTAAAGTCTGTCTTTGTGAAGGACCTGCAGCGCTGGAACTAGAGCACTTGAGCTCACCGCAGCGCCGGCTGATGAATGCTTATTTCATTTAGCACGGGAAGAAATGCAAATGTGCCACTTTTGATGCCCCCCCCCCCCCCCGCCAAACACTAAATCCTGTTCATATTACTGAACAACACAATTCACTTCATCTCTCAAACTGTTTTCCCTGAAATTGGAAGCTGATACAAATTAGGTTAATGAATTCTATCTCATTTATTTAGCGTTAAGACCTTTTACCCTGCTGTAGCCTGGTGTGTGTGGCGATTAGTTGTTTTGCTGCTTAATGTCAAAGAATAATTACAAATTTGATTTTATAGAAAACATCCCACTCAGCAGTGCTTCATCTAGCATTTGAAATATTATCTTGTTTAGCCAGTTGTAGCAGCTCTTCAGAAAATCATTGTAGCTTTAGATTCAAGGTTCTGCATTAAAGCAAACAAATGAATTTTTTTTTTAATATATTTTCTTATTAATTTTTTATTCTTATATTCTAAGTGGTTGCCAGTGAGGTGTTTTCAGTGCATCTAGGTGGTTGCTAGGGTGTTGACCGGGTGTTTCAAAGATGTTTTTCTTTTTTCTAGCATATGTTTTTGTTTGTTTTTTAGTTGCTACGATGTTCTAAGTGGTTGCTTGGTGGTATCTTAATGTCTCAAGTGATTCCATCTTCAATGTAAATGTCTAGGAAGATAAGTTTTTCATGAAAAAAATAAATGTTCTTGGAGCTATAATTTTCAGTTTGTGGACTTCTTTTTTTTTTTTATGCATTCATTCATTCATTTTTTTTTTTTTTTTTGACCTGAACCCAATTTTTGTGTTGCTTAAATATCTGAGAGGAATCATAAGACTGACCTTTTAGAAAAGTAGAGTCACACCTCTCCTCAAGACACACAATTTGAAGAATCCTTAATGTTTATATTTTAATTGTGCATGAATTTAAGCACCACTTAGTTTTTTGTACTGGAACTGCTTTAGTAATGCCACTAATAAATCTAATTGCCTGTTTTCATCTTCACAGATTCCAGACCGCCTCCAGTGAATGCCACTGCACCGTATCCCAGGTAGGATGTTTTCTCTTTACTCACGGTCATGCATGTTTGGTCCCGAAGGTTACAGTGCACCTGTGGCAGTACATTTCCAGCTGGTCTGGATTGTGTCTACAAGCATACAAGGGCTGAAATGATTATTCGGCATTATCAATAACATCAACTATTTAAAAAAAAAAATTGTTGTTGAATAGTCGTTTGATCTCATATGACCTAAACTAAGGGCCTGCAATAATACAGTTTGCCCAGTGTGGCGCTGTAGCATAAGACTGTATGCCATCCCGCATGCAATCCAATAGAAGACACGCTCATGAGATGTGCAGATGCAGCTGAACTAGTATAGTGTGGAAAAGTTTTACAAAACTACAAACAAAAAATACTGTCATGTATAAAGGCCCCGATATACTCGGGATAAAGTTTATTTTCATTCCTTGATTAGGTATAAAAGAAAGTTTGATATACACAAACAGCGCTTTACTGTTAGGAAATATACTGATGCTGCTGAGAGCGCTGTTTAGATGGATGTGTAAATATATGTTGCGCGCTTTCCTCTCAATAACAAAATAAACACACAAGCATGACAGCGGTGAGAAAACAGCAGTTAAGAAAGCATTTAATCATAGCGATGTGGATGTTTGCATAAGCTCTGTAATCGGCACTCCAGTAAAGTCACGTCACGTTTATAACATTTTATCCAATAAGCTGCTTTAAAGAAAGCAGCTTACAGTATTAAAGATGAAAAAATGTCAAGTTCTGTCATGAAACTCTAGATGGTGCAGGCTGATGGGTCATTTATGCAAACTGATTATATTCACAGCATTAAACTACAAGCTGACTGGTTCATATTGCATACGCAGCCAATAAGCTTGCTGCTTTACATTTAAATGGCTGGTTAGCATTCACTAGAGGATTTTGCAGCATGCTTTCAGAGTTCCTCTGAAACCTTCCACCTTTATAGATCTGCTATGGGTTATTATATCTGCTACTTGTGCAGCACAAGCATGTCTTAAATACTCACAGTAGTGTTTCTGTATGTATTGGCAGTAGCAATTTCCTGTACTTGCTGTGCAGCAGCAGGAATAAACTACAACAAAAGCAATAACCAACAGCAGCAGCAGTTCAGCAGTGTAACAGATCTATTCCACCAAGACCAAATACATTAACACTGTCATATCCATTACCATGCTAAGATCTTCAGACTTGTCACGATAGAAGTGGTGTCAGTGTCACATTCAATTAAAATTACAACTTTATTAGCCCTACATGTGTAGAATATGTATAACTTCTTTAAAATATTAACTGCAAAAGCTGAATAACTGTTTCTGTTTGTCCTTAGAAAGTCTTAAGGCCATAAAAAGACTTAAATGCCTAAAATGGTACAAAAAGATCTTAATTATAATCTCAAGAGGTCTTATGTTTGGGGATGAGAAGACAATCGCAATATGGCTAGATGAAACTACAAAAGGCTATGATTTCATGAATAAATATGAGCGCTGCACGTTTCATAGTCAAAACGCAGTAGGTGTTTTTATATGAATGTATCTCTGAAGGGGAACCAATGGTCTTCAGAAAAACATCGTAAGCATTTTTATTTCATCTTACCTATGTTTAATGCCTGATAACCTAGCATTTGAATACAGTAGTTAACCGGGAAACTGCTATATTTCTGCCATTCCAAAGCACCACCTACTGGCAGAGAATTAATTAGCATTTTCAGTTAGCAGTCTGCTGTTTTTGTTCATACCAGATTTGTGAACCGCTGGATCCATAAGAAGCTAATATGCCTTCTAAAAATAAAAACAATTAAGACAGCAAGATAGACAGTCAAACCAAAAATTATTCAGACACCAGATATAATTTTTGATATTTTTTTACTAGTGGGTGCATATATTTCATTATTTCATTTATGTAAGTGAGGATAGCAAAATAAAGTAAACTGTGACACATAATACCCAAAAATTCTTCATAAAGTGGACTACCAGTAAAATTGATAAATTTGGGACCAAAAATTTCATTTGACACTTTGACTTGACCATGTTTTGTTACATACCTTTCTATCAAAGTTATCTGATATTATCAAGATGAAAGTTTTGTTCTCAGTTTAACTGAGTTTGTCATATTTTATTACTATTTTCTAAACTATAGCGAATAAACTGTGATAATGTGAGATGTTGAAGGTGTCTGAAATTTTGGTTTGACTGCATTTCTGTTTTTAATTAACATTAATATTTTTGACTCATCCCTTTCATTAAAAAATGATTTACAGGCTGAAATGTAAAGTTTATCATTTTATGTAACTTTATTTTTGTGCAAACATGTAAATCATGTTTTTACAGTCATTTTATGGTTTAACATGTTACCATAGACATTACCCTACCCAGCTCATATGGTATTAATTTTATTTTAGTCTTATAATGCCTTAAATTTGATTTAAGGCATTATATATGATTAAAAATCCTGTAGATACCCTGGAATGATCGATCAAAGCCTACTGATTCATCTGTGAAAACTCTGAAATGAGCGAACAGACTACAGTTACCTTTCCTCCCGGTGTTAGCGGTCTTCCTGTGCAGGATACGAGTTATTGATGTTCTTCCTGGGGGGGCCGGACTGAATTAGTTTCTCTGCGTGCTAAACAAACGTTCTCTTAAAGAGGTTTGCAGGGCTTAATGAGGCAGCACTAATGCGGTTGCGCTTCGCCATCTCTTGTGCGCAGGGGCCACTGGGGGCCGCGCAGAGACGCCATTGATTCTGGCTCCAGACCACTTCAGGGACTAATCAGCTTCTTTTGGTTCAACTTTTTAGTCCCGGCAGCCCATTGTGGCCCTGTGTCACCTTAGGTCAGTAGTTATTAGAGCAGAGTTTCTTTAACCGTTTGGGACGGAGCCGAATGAAACGCACAAGGAACCTGGAGGAGGGATTATGGATTCTTCAGGAAGATTATTAACTGCGTCAGTAATGAGGGATGCTGATGTCCGGCTTTCTTCTTTAGAGAACGATAGATGTTTGGGTAGGTGAGCTGGTTTTGTGGTCGAGCACAGGTTACAGCCGTGTTATTTGTAGCATTCGGGAGACTTCAGTCCAGTTTTGATGGTGATGAATGAAGTGGGTATCAAAGAACGAGCTGGCCTTTGCATTTCAAAGACACTTCAGCTCAAATCTCATTATTTGTACTGCTGGATTTGAGATTTTTGTGCTTTCAAATGAAAGATTAGGGTTTCCGTGGTCTTGGAAAACCAGAAAATATCAGGAAATGGTAACAGTGTGATCATCTAAGACTCAGATAAGTCATGGAGGTTAATAACCTGTGGAAATGTTTTTAGCTAAATATACATTACTCTTCAAAAGTTTGAGGTTGGTGAGATTTTACTTATTTTGTGTTTTTGAAAGAAGCCTCTTCAGCTCAACAAGCCTGCATTTATTTGATCAAAAAAACAGTGAAATATTATAACATTTTAAAAAGAAAAAACTTTTTTTATTTGAATATATTCAAAGATGTAATTTATTCTTGATGCAAAACAGAAGTTTCAGCATCATTACTCCAGTGTTCGGTGCCACATGATCCTTCAGAAATCATTCTAATATGCTGATTTGCTGCTCAAGAAACATTTCTGATTATTATCAGTGCTGAAAACAATTGCACTACTTCATATTTTTGTGCAAACCATGATACAATTTTTTCAGGCTTATTTAACAGTGTTCCCACGGGTCCTTGAAATCCTTAAGTTTGTGAATCTGAAAAAAAATTAAGGCCCTGGAAAGTTTTTGAAAATAAACATACATAGATACAGGTCCTTGAAAGTGCTTGAATTTATTTTGTGCAAGTTGTTTTCTGGAAAAAAATTCCATATTATTCCCTCCGGTCCGCTAATGTGTTATTTCACCAACACTTCGTGGCCTATGCATATTAGCTTGCTTGATTTACGTTAGTTACATGCATTTACGCGTTACGCTAAGTGTTTCCTGTGTGAGGTACTTTGTGTTGTACATTGCCATGACGTTCACATGCGCCCAAAACTACTGCGATGGTACCTCAACATTTCATAGACACACCGTGCTCAATAAAATAAAACATTTGTTATAATCTGTTGCCCAAATATTTTATTTATTGTAATGTTGAATTACTTTGCTTGTTAAGATCATGTAAACCCATGAGGCAAGAAAAACTTAAAAGCATATTCATATATCTCAAAACTTCTGGTTACATGAGCCTAAGCTCTTTTCAATAAAATCCATGAAAAAGTTAATATCAGATCATTTTAGAATACGGTATATGTTGTACCGAATATTCTTCAGTTTTATGCAAAACAGAAATATGACAAAGTATATCAGATCTCTGTCATATGGCCAAAAATAAATGCAAAAAATATTGCTTTTTTTGCATAGTTGTGTATGACACATGAAAACTGTAACAATGTATCTTACAAAGTAACATGATGTAACCTTGCTCTCACTTGAAATGTGTCCCCACATTAATTCCTTGAATTTGAGGGAATTGGACCTGGAAAGTCCTTGAAAGGTCCTTGAATTTGAAGTTAACCAAGGTGTGGGAACCCTGTTTTTATATATATATGGTTCAAGATTATCCTACTCAGATCAATGTAATAAATGAGTTATATCAAAAAATGTAAAAGTAATCAAACAGTATTATATTGTTTACATGTAATAGATTATGTTACTAATTATGTTAGCTTCATCATGTAATTTGTGTTCAGTAAAGAACTACAATTTGTTACTAATTTACCAGTACTGTATGTATATAATGGGAAAATGTGATATTACATCTCATCTATAAACGTTTTGTTTGTTTGTTTTGCAGTTTACAATAAGTGCCTGGAATGCAAAGAACTCCAAAGCAGCAGGCAGCGATGCTAATGGTACCCAGGCTGAAAATACAACAGAGCAGGGATCATCTCAGCAGTCTGACTGCTTTACACTGCAGCTTCACTCTTTAACCCCTGGGCAGGAGTCTTGGCAGATGACACCTGGAGAGAAATGGGCTTGGGTGCTCTCTCACAAGCAGAGGGGTGGTCAGCGGTTTGGGAATGGAGATATCTGGGGTGCGACAGACTGCTACTGCAGAGCGGTGAAGCTGGCAATAACTTTAAATGGCAAGACAAGAAGAAAGCCAGTGGACGAAGCATCTAAAGAAGATGTGGATGGAGAAGATGATGATGATGATGCAGCTTTGACACTGTGCTTTGATAAAGAAAATGAGCAGGCAGAAAATACTGATGTCTTCATTCCAACTGAGGAGGAGTACAAAACTGTAAAAGCAGAACTTCACTGCAATCTTTCTTTATGCCAACTTAAGTTAGGCCAGCTTGGTAAGTCCAGAGACAGCAGTATCAAGGCCACTGAGCTGAACCCAAAGAGCACTAAGGCCTGGTACCGGCTTGGACATGCTTGCCTGCAGCTGGGCGAATTGGAGGAATCCCGCATGGCCTTTGGAAAGACTCTGGAACTCCAACCTGATTCTGCATCAGCTCGCACTGCTCTGAAACAAGTGAACTCCAGATTAAAGGACTTGGACAGTAAACTCGGTCAAAGGTTGAGCAAGATGTTTAACTAGAAAATAACTGAAAGTTGGGGATAACAAAAGCAGACCATGTGCGTATGTATAACAATGATAAAAACTGTAAAGTTTCCAGAAGTTGTTTTTGGTCTTTCCTTGTAGCTTAACTTCAGTGTTTAAAACTTGAAGTATGTTTACTCTATGGGTAGTATATATACTATTTTAAATGTTCAATGTTGTAATTTGTCAATGTTTAAACCTACATAAACTTGAAAGTTGTGCGAAGCCATAAGACTGCTTAGGACATTTACTGAATGTACTTAAAATTTTTTTTTTTTTTTTTGTAAAATAAGAATACTGCTTTGATGTTTTGTTCTAAAACATGTTTTCATTCTGGATTTCTAACTGCTGTAGGAAATGATCAAAAGCCAAGTATACTGCATTCTTGCATCAACTGACAATAAACAATGTTATTTATAAAAACAATGTTCTTTCTGTTTTTATTGATGAAAAGTTAACACGAAATATTTACAATTATACAGAAGGCATAGTATTACCCATTTCAAACATAAAGTTATGTTTCATATTTCAAGGAATTGCTAAATATATTATAATAATATATATATATTTTGTTTGGTTTGCAAAAAAGATTCAAATCATACTATAAACATTATAAATTATTTTAAATATTATTTTAAGCTTTTTTAATGAGTTAATTTTGTAGCCAATAGCATTACGTTTTTCAGGTAGAGGCGGCCAATCACACGACGCCTCCTCGCTAACTGTACATTGGAAAGCGCGCGATTAGCAGCTAGTGACAAGAAGTTCTGAACATTTACATGTGCAAACTCTACAAAGCAGGAGATAATTAGTAAGGTAAGAAGATTATTGTATCATAACTAAGTGAAAAAAAAAACAGTCGATGCATACAGTAACGTAATGTTTCTTGATGTTGCTGTGGTGAGTGTGACAAGAACTAACGAACGTGTGAGAGACACCTACTTCACAATTAATGGTTGTATGACTAAAATACCCCAGTGTACAATGTAACAAGTCATAATAGAGCACATCAGTGAACGTTGTTATTAATGTAGACTATTAATATTCGATTGTAATAGTGGCCCAGCACGGTCAGTAAAATGCGCGGAAATAAACCAATAACGTAGTTCAATGAGGTAATTTAGGTTATGGAAATTGTTTTAACAAGTGTCAACAAAATACAGGAATACATTTCGTGTCCTGTTATCGTTTATTTTTAAAGCAGTGTTAAAACGTTTGTCCGCCACTACCCGAATGGAAAATGGCTAAAGGATTACGTCACAGCGCTAGCTGGAGGCAAAACAAAGAGAAAACTGGAGGCGGCCCATTCAAACCAGCACAGATTCGGCTACATTAGGAGCCTAAAATATCATCTTGTTGTGATGTTGGATGCAAGAATCGACGTAGTACAGGCTCTAATTTGAAAATTGATCGCATATCTGCTGCCACTGCCAGAAAACCCCCCGATGCCAGCTGTGGTTAAACACGATAAAACGAGCGGACCGGACAGAAACAATCGTCAAAAATGCTCCAGTTTGCAGCGCGCACTTCTTATCAGAAAAGGTTAAATAAAATATTGTCTTTGTTGTTTTGGATTATGATTTGTGTTACGATTTATATGCTTAATCATCTGTAATATACATTGTTGTGATTGATAGTGGCTGGTATTTCTAAGAACTTGGTAAGAAAGAATAATCAAATACAGAAAGTTCAAAATTAGTTTCTGGAATTTTTATTTTTAGA
>JAUZSZ010000134.1:25634835-25645588 GCA_034780575.1 Labeobarbus marequensis
GTTGTATGTACATATGTTTAAAAACTGTATTTATCTGTACTTGAACGTCTACCGTCAGTGTTTAATGTTAACTGTATTATCATTAAAATTATAGACTGATCATTTCTTTGTCAGTGGGCAAACATACGAAATCAGCAGGGGATCAAATAATTTCCCCCCCCACTGTATATACAGTACTGTGTATTGAATATGCATACAACACAGATGCATATTCAGTGTGTGTGTGTGTGTGTGTCTGTCTGTATGCATATATAAATATATATATATATATATATATATATAAAACACTGAGTTTTAATTCTAAGTTAACAAATGTGTGTGTTTTCACACATGATCACTGGGTGTAAGTAAATGAGTGTGACATTTATTGTAAACGGTAGTGTTTCCCAAATGAAACAAAAGAGGTGTTGTTAGTAGTCTAGATGTAGAGAACTGTGTTGAGAGTTTTGCAAAAAGTTTGTTTTACAATAGCAAATTGAGTTTAAAGCTTGTAATGTGCTTGTAGTTTTGCAGACTTGGTTTAAAGATTAGGAATATGAGTGAATGGTTTCACTATATGGTCCTCAAGCACCACTTTTAGTGTCTAAGCAATTTTAAAAAAAGCTGTAAACTGAACTTATTTCATTATATACTTAACCTTTCCTTGACTCTGAATCTGGTGTTTTTGTCATGTGATGGCATCATGTTATGTGATGCTGTCACATAATATTAATTAGCTACACCTTATAAGACTAATTGAAAGCTGCTTAGTTGTTATGTAGTGGTTTTAATTTTTTAAGGTTGAAAACCATGGTTTCAGAGACTTCTTACATTTTAAATCCTACTTCAAATGCCTTGGACTACCATCTTTGCATTGAGTTGAATATCCCAGGTATTAAATGATAAGCCTTATCACACATCACGTTTATATATAAGTTTTGGGTTATTGTTATAAACACTAGGGTTCTGTGTAACTATTTTTTAAATATTCCCTTTATTCAGGATAATTATTCAAATGATAATATTATGTGTAAAAGTATTACTTTAAATGGTCTTTTTTTAGGCCAACCCCAATGGAACTACCACCATTTATTAAACTAATTTGTCTGCTCCCTTTAAGGTCTTGGCTGCAAAAGAATCTAGAGATTTCAAGCTGAACTGCATTACTGAACTCCGTTAGCTTAAATGTAGGGCAACCGAAGTTACTTATTACAGCATTTTACATATTTAACCCAACAGTTTAACATATATAAAATAAAAAGGAGCCTACAATATAATCCACTACAATCAGAAATTCTCTAGTTTATTGAACATGCTTTTTCCGTCACACTAATTTAGTTACTAACCTGAGCTAACCAGGACTTCAAAGTAAATATTTGATTGTTTCAAACTATTTTCTACTGTCTTCAGTTCAGCTGATTCCATGCATATGCTTCTATGTATCTGCCAACTCCTTTTGCAGAGGACATTCTTTAATATGCTAATATTGTCTGTGATTCATTATCCAGATCCCAGGGGCTGCCATGGATCGTGTTAGCCTACTTTGGCGGTTGAGGCGTCGGGCCCGTCGAGGGGCCCTGTGCATGGCACTGTTCTGTATGACTATGGCTCTCCTTTACACCTTTTGCGCTGAAAACAGCATACCTGTCACAGATGCCATATTCGGGGTGAAGGCGAGAACTCGAGCTCAGCCAAGAACACACACAATTGTTAAGGTACGTCAAGGGGATTCCTTTCCTCACACAGCCTTCTGCTCCACTGAATCTGAACATTAGAGTGAAGCAGGAATGAGTCCTAAAGCCTAGAAAAGTGGTTTTCTAGACCATTCCATTGTCCCAAAGTCAATGGGGTTTTTTTGAACAAGTTTTTGGTTGAATGCTTGAAATAAGGTCTGTGGTTAAGACAAGCTCAACTTTTGCAATTCGTTTATTGCCTACCATAAGATTTTTACTCTTTTTGATTGATAAACTCTGTTCATTTGCTTCAATTATCTTGATGAACAAACATGCAAGAATCAAACTTTTGTTGGTCACAGTTTATTTTCTCCTGTCCACTCTTAAAAATAAGTGATCACAGTGATGGCATAGAAGAACCATTCAGTCAAAGGTTCTTTAAAGAAGCATCTTTCTTACCTTTTTATACACTGAAGAACCTTCTTTTGTGAAACAGAAAGGTTCTTCAGATGTTAAAGGTTCTTTATTGGACCATTTAGACAAAGGTTCTTCTATGGCATTGTGAAGCACCTTTTATTTTTAAGAGCGTAATCTAAAAGACACTGGAAAAATCCTATTGGCTTTTTATCAAGGGAACCATTGGTGACGCTAACTTCTGGGTTGGCCTACAAAATTACTTCATTCCTGCACCACTCTATAGTCAAATGTAAACTGTATCTTTACTTGGTGACATTGATCTATTAAAGGTATTGCGGGGAACAGGAGGGTCAAAACCCATTTATACTGACCCTCAAAAGCTACCAGGTGTTATTCCTGGAGATCCTCAAAAGCCTATTCCCATCCTGTCGTCTTCTAACTACTCAATGGAGGGTGGTACTAAGGACCGCAACCTCAGGGGCAAACGAAGAGAGCATGGGATATTTTACTGGCTTCTAGCGCAACCGCTGAGACGTGCTTTAGAGACTATTTTTGGAGGCCGTCAGAGAGGAGATGTGGGTGCCGCAAGTGGGGATGCTGCTGTATTTGGGCCTAATGGAGCACTCGGAGTGGTCTGGAATGAAGAGATGTCAAGTAGCATGCTGGGAAAAAGGCTGAGGAAGGTGGTGCAAAACTATCAGGTGAGGGAAACTCAAAGACATCTAAAAGCCTTTACTATATAAAAACACAGTAACAAATGGCAAGGACTGCAACTGCTGATCAGCAAGGCATGAAGTCTCTTCAGTTAGTATTAGGTGGCGTTTTGTATTTTACATATACAGCAGAGCTTCATCCTCAGAGGATTATGTTAAATGTAACATTTTACATAATCCTCTGAGGATGAACTTCTACTGCATATGTAAAAATGCAAAACTCTACCTAATACTAAGTGTTACTTGCAACAAATATGTTCTCTATCTATCTATCTATCTATCTATCTATCTATCTATCATAATCTTTTTTGTTTTTGTTTTAGGCAATGAACAAATATGGAGTTCGTTACCCTGGACCTCGTGCAGCACGTCGTTCTAAACTCAGTGGCCCTGAACTTCTTTGTCAAATCAAGAAGATGGTTAAGATTGCAACCTTAACACCAGATATGGAGCCACTTTCTGAGTTTCCTTGGGCTTCTCAGTTACCTCCACGCCAAATAACTGCTGATATCGGCCCGTTCAAGACCTGCGCAGTGGTATCATCTGCAGGTTCTCTCAAAAACTCTGGATTAGGAAAGGAAATAGGTAATACCTAAATTTATAACATAAACAGGAACTATTTCTTTGACATGAAATGTAATGTACCTCTGAGGGAAAAAAGTAAACTATTATACATAATGTGAAGCATTGATTCCAGAAATATTTGTCTTGAATAATCTTTTGTTTTACATGCATCAATTAAAAAAAAAGAGATTAGATATTTTAAGTATTTACATCACACGACATTACTATACAGTTATGCAATAAAGCATTTTGGCTTAAATTTCCACAAGGTTTTTAAAAAAAAAAAATCTATTTTTGATTTAATGATTATTTTCACTACCATCAATAATTTCTGATTATTACTAAAGAAAACCTCCTGAATTCTAGATGCACATGATGCAGTGATAAGGTTCAATGCTGCACCAACAACAGGCTTTGAGAAAGATGTGGGCTCTAAAACAACAGTGCGCCTGATCAATTCCCAGGTAGTTTCTTTGATAACCAGTGAAAAGTTAAAATAACAAGCAGTATTAAACTCCTAAAAATCAATGTCTGTTTATTGCATAGGTAATGGCATCTGAAGATCACCATTTCCTCTCCAGTTCTTTGTACAGTGCTGGGATTTTAGTGAGCTGGGATCCGGGCCCTTATTCCTCTGATCTACGGGAGGTAACAACTCACTTTTCCACTTTCTAGCATTTGGCACATTCACAAACTTCCAAAATTCCATGCTCAACATAAAGGTCTTCATTATTATACGGTCTTCACCATGACCTATGAGCCACTCCTCATTAGTATAGTGGTAAGTATCCCTGCCTGTCACGCGGAGGCCAGCCATGGATAGTTGTAATACACTGACAGCCAATCAGATTGAAGCATTTCAACAGCTGGCCAAAGAGCAGAAATGATGTCACAACCAATCAGGTTTTTTCATGCATTTATTTTTTACTTTCCATTAATGGTCTAAACCATTATTTCACACAGCTTTGTGCTTTTTATAAAACAAAATTATAAAACGTAACAATACATTACTTCATTACTTAATTTACTCTGTATTTAATATTAAAATAAACAGCAAAATAATAGTAGTATAACATTCCATGGTTATATTAAAAACATGAATGGTTATATTAAATGGCTTTTGAAATGTAAATAAGAGGCATTTAAATTGAACTAAAACTTAGTAATAAATATTTTAATATTTTTTACAATTTATTGATTGATGGAATATTAGATGCACTTCAGACCTCAGAGGATGCCAACCCTCAGACAACAAACAGAATTGACAAATTTTGCCATAAGTCAAATATATTAAGTTTCTACAATATATATATATATAGAGAGAAACTTAATTTCATGTAAAGCTGCTTTTGCAATGTGTTGTATGGTAAAAAGCACTATACAAATAAACCTGAATTGAACTTATGTTAAATGAGCATTTAAGTAGTGTTTTCAAAACCATAGAAACGGTAAAATCATATGAAGTAGAACACAGCACTCATGAAGCAATTTGTAAATTTCAGTTGTTTTTATTAAATGCTTTAAGCACTTTTTAGTAAATAGTAAATGTTGATATGTTGATCCAAAATAATGAAGTAGAAAGAAAAATAAATGTATGACAATATAAACATATTTCAATCTCACCCTGAAAAATAAACCATTCAAACTATACAGTATATACACGAGTTAAATATAAAGGGCCAACACATTAAGACTTTTTTTTCTTTCTGCCAGCCATCTCCGTCTATCGATCTCGTAAAATGCAGACTCTTTAAAGTCTCTCCATGTCATCTCTTTCTGAATACCCTGAGGTTGAGTAAATGGAGGGGAATAAACATAGGAAAGCCTGTGTGTATGTTTGGACCCTGCTTTTCCAAAATCTGCACAACCGACCAACGTGTCCAGTCTCAGGCCTTTTGCGTTTTTGCTGTGTTTTCGCCCCCACCTGTTTCTTTGTGTCCTCAAGTTCACGCTCAAAGAACTCCATTTCCATAACGTCTTGGAATGGCATTCCAGGGTTTTTTAGTCCATCACTGTAAGCATTACAAACCTTTGTGGAACAGTAGAAGTACCCGACAGAGCCTTGCTGATTAAGAAAAAAAGTGGATAGAGGAATCATCTTTGGCTGTTCACAAGCAAGACAAGTCTTTGTTTGTTTCTTCTTCTCCTGCTCAAGTTGCTGCTGCCGCTCCATAATACACTTCTCTCAATGGTGTCGTGAGTTAGGAGTGTGGTCAGAGCAGGTGCTGGTGGGTTTACATCCACAGGCTTCATTATTACACTGGCACACTGGTGTTTTACTACCTGCTTTAAAGACATTTCTCTGGAGTTGTTTAATGAAGATCTGGTGTTCAGCAGTTTGGCCAGGTGCTTGACATTCTGTGAAACGTGCAGTTTTGTGGCTGAATGGAGCATGCTGTTTGGATCAGTAGAGGAATTGTGGACCCTTGCTCCATACTCCTGAGGATGTCTTTCTTCCCACGGTGTTTATTAAGCAAGTTGTCAGTGAGCTCCACGTCTGTGGTCCAGTACAAACACCCTGCCAGCAGTCTTCACAGGTCCAGTACGGGACGCAGCCAAGGCCTGCATAGGCAGAGGTGGCATATATGTAGTCCCTACACAGAGGGGGGAAAAAATGAATTAATTTCTGCATTCTGATATAGGCGCCACATGGGAACCATGACATGGAAACAGCGAGGGCACAGGCAGTGTACCAGTGGTGTCTGCAACAAGTTGAATATTTAGTTTAATGTGTAAGAAAACAGAGTTTCTGCAGGTTTTATGAAGGTAAAGTTAAGACCTTTTTAAGACCAAGTAAATCAAATTCGAGGAACAAATGAGTAAAAACAAATATTTTCAGTAGAATTTAAATGTCTGAAGAGAAACACAATGAGTTTTATTAACTTCAGTTTGAAAATACAACTTTCAACAGATATTCAGAATTTTTAAATTCATTTTACAAAAACTCACTGGAAAACTCTGCTCCAGACACTATAATATGGAAATATCTTTTATTGTAGCATCAGATCATGCTGCAAAAAAAGTGATGTTCTTCCTCAGTGTTTTTGTCTTGTTTTCGAGTGCAAATGCCTAAAGATTCTTAAATAAAGATACATTTACTGGAGATACAAAATGACATGAAATACAAAGTCTGAAATACGAAGTGATTTTGTGATTAAAACAAGAACTAATATCTGCCATTTGACAAAAAACAAAACAACAACAAAAAAAAACTTAATTTAAAGGGAAGTTTTGGTAACTCTTTGACAGATGCTTGTTATTGTTTTCAGATTAAAATCATCTAATTTTATTACATTTTTCAAGATTTCATTTACATTTGCATCTGAAATAAACATATCTTAATTGACAGATGTTTGATATTTGTTATGGAAAACAAGACAGAATACAGAGGAAGAGATTCATTCACTTGTTGCTTGGCATCCAACATTTAATAACTTTCTTAAGCCATTAATTTGTGTAAGGGCAAATGAAGAGATTTTAAGACTTAAAAACCTGCAGAAATCCTATGTGCATGATGTAGTTGATGTGTCAAATATTTACCTGTATCTGACTGAGGATCTGCATGGGTACCATAAAAAGATGACAGCAAGGGCACAAGCAGAGTAGAAACAGTGGTCTCTACAAGAACAACACAATAGAAATATTACAAAAAGCAGTAATTTACACACACACACACACACACACACACACACTATACAAACAACCACGAAGTTACTATAGTAAAACTCTAGTAATCCTGCTGTTCTTTGCAGACTGATTTTTTTATTTACAATTTCATGGCTGTACTGAAAATATAATGCTTAATACAGTACGAACAATCGCAAATTTATTGTTGTGATTCTACTACTAATATGCCATTGCTAAATTATGGTTACTATAATAAAAAACCATGGTTAGAAAACATTTTTGAACGTGTAATTTCATTAGGAAAATGTAAATAATGGTCACGCCCATTCATAATGTAGCTTGTAATCAACAGATGACGTGTTAGTGATGACAAACAATACACAGAAACGTAAGTTCATTCATAATTTGGCATCAACCTACACTATAGTAAACAAAACCCGACAGGGTAAAGTTTGGAAACGAACAAAGTAACGGTAACAAAATGTAAACTGATGTCTAATGAAGTATCTTACCTTTGATAGATGCGATGAGAACGCGTTGAATTAAACAACCGAGGCAGACCGCCGCTGTTTCTTCTTCTTCTGCGAATTCAAATTTCCCGCGGTGCCGAAACACGGAAGAGCGCCACGAGAGCGCTAGCGGCCGAAAGAATATCGCATCCGTAGTGGTTTAGCACTACCATTGAGAATGAATGAGAAACGGTTTAGGGCCGTTTAGCGGGAGACCGGGGTTCGATTCCCCGACGGGGAGGAATGCAATCTTTTAAAAACCCCAGCCCATTTTCAATGGGTTTGAGACAACAAGTGATTTTTATTAAACAAGAAGTAGGTACTTATGACCTCAGCTTAGGCACAGAGAAAGATTGTGTGGAGAAAGATCAGGACGGTGTCTACGTCAGACCTGACATAGTGCTCCAGGTGGAGAAAGAGTTGTTGTTTGTGAACCATGGGCATTTGGCTCAGCTGAGTCCCTACTTCCAAGCCTTGGTTTTTGGTAGTGGTCAGGAGAGCACCAAGGTGCGTATCAGGATTAAGGAAGTTGGACCACAAACACAAAACCACAGGCAAGATTTTTTGGTTGCAATGCTCTGGATGTATAGGAGCGACAAGTCAATTTCTGAGACGTACACAGAACTTAAACTTAGATGCTTCACCAAAGTGACTTGTCTGGCTTTAAGGGACACTTGACAATATAGAGGTTGCAAGTCTTAGAGGTTGCAAGATCATATCACAAAATGGCAGTTGTTTGTATTTTGTAAATACAAGAAACTCCACACTGTGGTTTCTCAAGTGAAGTCATTAATCTCTTGAGCTATTATATAGATAATTACCACAAAAATAAGTTAATCAGAATTTCCCAAAGTAGAATACACTACATATAGTTTAAAGATGTTTAGCTGTCCAATATCTACCCCTGGAGGTTTGTTGTGGTATTGACTTGACAAAACTTGCATGCATACACATTATAAGCCCTGATGTTTAGACTAATGCCAGCTGTATATAACTCAACAATCCTTGAAAGATACTGCCCTAAATTTTCACAAAAGCTTTTTTGCATACTTTTTGAAATTGGGTCTCTCTAGCACTTTAACTGTGATATATTTAGCCCTTGTTTTTATTTGCTTGCTGACCCCATTCCCATGGAGAGTGAGTGACAAGCTAGAGCAAGAATATAATTGTCACATGACACACTTCAGCAGAGAAGTGAGTGTTGGGAGGGGGAGTGCACAGTCATGGCTTGTGCAAAGCAAGATATAGGTACTTTTGACCAGAGCTTAGGAACCGAGAAAGATTTAGTTGAGGAAGATCAGGATGCCGTCAATGTTGCTCCTGACACAGTGCTCCAAGTGGAGGGGGAGTTGTTCTTTGTGAACCGTGAGCAATTGGCCCATCTGAGTCCCTACTTCCGAGCCTTGTTTTTTGGCGGTGGTCGGGAGAGCACCAGGAAGCACATTGAGATTAAGGGAGTTGGACTGCAGCAGTTCCACACACTAATGGAGTTTACAAAGAACTTGAAGCTGAACCTAGATTGCAAGAATGTCCTTGACATTCTGGAGGCTGCTGACTTCCTCCAGTTGGACAGGGCTCGGTTACTCTGCTGCAAGTTCTTGGAAAGACAATTGCATCTTAGTAACTGCTTGGGAATGATGGCCTATGCTTGGCAGCTTGGCTGTCTGGACCTCTACGCGGCAGCAAGGGATGTAGTCTTGACACACCTACCTGCCTTAGCCTCCGAGCAGGACTTTATGTTCCTTCCGAAGGAGAGCATTGCTGACCTCCTTGCTAGTGACAACTTAAGCATTCCCAAGGAGGACTTGGCTCTTGATGTGGCTCTTCGCTGGGCAACATTTGACCCAAGTCGGGAAGAGGATTTCATGGAACTGGTGGGTCTGGTTAGGCCTGAGTGCTTAAGTCTACCCTACATTACTGATCTTCTGACCAAGATAAACAGTGCAGACCCACGTGCTAAGCTCATTTGTAGACTGAACGATAACTTGCCCAGCAGTTGGACTATGGGCAGGTCCATGCCTAGAACTCGCTCAAGGGAAACCCTGTTTGTTCTCGGTGGACCGCATGAGCAAGAAACGCAGCTGCTGTATCAGTTTCACCCCTACAGTGGAAGGTGGCAATCCCATCCACCCCTGCAAAAGAAGTGTCTCACACAGTACTCCGTGGCTGCACTAGGTAACAACCTCATCTGATCCTATACATTTTAACTTTCCACAACATGTTAGCATAAGGCGCTTTTGCACCAGAGGAACCTCTTCATAGTTCCTAGAACTACTGGCAGAAGTACCAGCTTTTTGGTATGTTCGCACTGAAGGGACTAGTAACGTATTTGTTCAAGGAACTGTTTGTGGGAAATAAATTGGTTCCCACTTCAGAGTAGGGTCTACAACAGTTCTATAGGAACTACCAGTGATGTAAGTGTATGCTGATTGGCCAAACCCATATGAAGCACCGGCTACCCGGCATTTTTAAAAAGCCATGTAAAAATATTATCTCCATGAACATGGAAAAAGCGATAATGGCATTTACCTGTTATCTGCAATGTTGTGTTCTTTTCTCAGCCTCAATGATAACACTGCAATTTGTCATAGGAGATTTTGTCTGATTTTCATGCTCTTTCTATCGCGTAAATTTTGCATTTACATTAAATCTCCATTATCACGATACCCACAACACACAACAAAAACAGCTCCGATCACATTTACATTCAATCTGGTAACATCACATTCACCGGTTATCGATGTTTGTAAATGCCATGACTAAAGACGTCGCTATTGGTCTCTTCAGAGTTCCTGCTGCCAGTGCGAATGCAACCTGGAAAATGGCCTGAGGGGGAAATTGGTTCTCTAGGAACGACCCTGCTGGCTAGTTCCTAGAACTAAATGGTGCAAAAGCGTCTAATGACCCACCTGGAACATGCCGGATCAGGCGGTACATGCCTTTTCCAGAACAAAACTTTTAAGTCAGGAGTACCGAATCCTGTTGCTGGAGATCTACATTCTGTGCTCCAACATATTCCTTGAGCTGAGTTCTTACAACACCATGGTGTGTAAGCTCATTTAATGAGCTTGTTCAAGTGTGTATGATTAGGATTGGAACTGACCTTTGCATGAAAGTAGATCTCCAGAAACAGAATTGGGCATTTTGTCGTTGTTGTCTAACTGTCCACGCCATCTAAAATATTATTTCTTGCTCTAAGGTGACAACATAGTAGTGACTGGAGGCTACTTCCGGGATGTGTTATGGTATAGTGTGGACTGGGTGAGCATTT
>JAUZSZ010000134.1:25655163-25673619 GCA_034780575.1 Labeobarbus marequensis
ATAGATATATATATATATATATATATAGTGCAACAAAGCAAAACAACACTGTATGGCATATCATGGTATATACATAGAGCTTAATTTCTGCTGAATGACAGAGTGAAGGACAGTATTGTATATTGTACAGTGTAGCCTATTATTTTGTGAATATCATATTGCATGTACATTACACACAGTACTTGCACATTCACACCCTGTACTATGTGTGTCTTAAGCAGTACCTACATTTTCCACCAGACCAGTAACAACAGCAAGTAAAGATCCTATGCTAGTCGACTTGAAATTTTGCTACAGAGTTTTGCCGCCATCTAGTGTTTTGTAAAACATTTGGAAAAAAAATACATAAATAAATAAACAAAATAAATTATATATTTGGAATCTGAAAGATACTTCCAAATGCCATAACAGGGTTTTGATAGTTTGTTTGCATCTGACATCTTTATTAGTCTATTATTATAAGAAAGATGTAATGAGTTATGATCACTTTACTATTACTGCCATTTTAAATAACAACATCAACATAAAAATGTTTTTTGAAGATAAACAGCTGCCATTTCTCATTCAAGCTTCATTAAGCAGCATTTAAACACTTAACACAAACACTTAAAATAGGTTCCTCACGAATTTAAATCCCAAAAGTAGACTATAAGCTTAGAAGCCCTAACTAGTGTGCATTGATATGTTGTTTCAAAGACTTTCACAAAAATTAAAAAAAAAAAAATGAGGAGATAAATGGCAGAGATGAAGTGTTAACTGAAATCAAGCAGACCTGCATCTCCTTAATGCTGTCCACTGGGGCAGAGGGCTGATGAGATCCTCTGGACCTGATGTTTGACTTCACTGACCGGTAACTCAAAGCCATGATCTTCCCTCTGACCTTTTAAGAAGTTTATAGGTATGTAAATCTCATCTTAAAGCTAAACGCGAATTTTCCATGCTGTCTTGTCGGCGTCCAGAAGGATTTTAGTGTTGTCCATGCTGTGAACGCGTCTCCCTGACAACACTTTACTTTCTCCACTATAAATTGTTGTTGGCAGTTGCCACGGAGATGCAGACGTCAGGGGCAACGTTTTGGGGGTAAAATGAAAGTGCCCCCGTGCAGTAAGACCAGAGAACAAAGGTCTCACTTCCGTTTCCCTTTAAACAACTAGCTACGATACATTTCCGTAAAGTTAACAACGTTATGTTCAGGAATGTCGGGGGCGAATCATCTAAAGGCAGCAGATTTATATCAGGCTACTCAAACGCAGGTCATCAGAGTTCAAATAAGTCCTGTTTTAACAAATGTTCCATTAACTACTAAAAGCAGCGCGGTTGCTGTGATTGTGAAGCGTCTGTCCCGAGGTCGTGTTCTACCGTGGGTTTTCATCACGCTTAACAGAGGGCGCTTTTCTAATTCAGCTGTACGACTGTGATTCCTGGGCACTTTCACTAGAGGTCACAATTGTTTCAGTTCTCACATCATTTATTGATACATTGTAACATGTCAGTGAACAGATGGGTGAATATTGAGCCATTTATGCAGTGTATAACAATATATAAGTCACTTCCAATTTGTATCCAGTGGCTGTTTGAAATAAGGAATGTGTTTAAAAGGGCAAGAACTAATGCAAAACAATAGGTGTATATCTGTCAAAGGGGTACATCTATGGAATAATTTTGATAAGGAATTAAAATTATGTATTTCACTTTGCAAATGTAAGAAAATGTATAAAAAAAGGTGATAAATAATTATATGACTCAATATGAATAATGTGTGTATGTATTATTTAAAACATTTTGGGAAATGTCTCATGTAACTTTTGTTTATCTTGTAGTATCAAATCTAGCGAAAAAGTGACGTAAATGCGTAGGCATAATAAGCAAAGGCTTATTTTTATTTATTTTTTTTTTTTTTGGTAATTATGTTTATTTTTTTATTTTTTTGTTTGTTTTTGTGAAAAGTTGTCTGTGATGACCAAAATAAGATGGTGATGATAATGATGAATATTACGCAGCTGGATGAATAGTTTTTTAAACTAATAATTTCATTGTATTCGCACGTAAATTATGCATTATGACGTGTAGGTTCAGGAAACATTTAATGATGTTGATAATCAGTGCTTAAAAAGCCACATACCTTAATTTGTGTGTATGGCAAATTTAAAATCTGGTAATTTGTTTGATTTCATATAGTAGCCTACCCAGATAGCACAGGTACATCTGCAAGATGTCTGTTAAAGATCTCTTGATCTGGAAAGCATCTGCTGTCTACAAAGGTCTGACAGACATCTTTCAGATGTCAGTTTTACATACATTCTAAATCATAAACATCTTAAAGACATCTAATAGATTTCTATTTGACATCTAAAAGGAAACGTCCTATAGACGTATTGCAGATGAGCAAACACCCGAAAAAATACGTCTTGCAGATGTAAATGCAGACGTCAAATAGACGTCTCCGAGATGTATGTGTGCTATCAGGGGATGGAGTCGATTCAAAAATACAAGCCCTGTGTTCCGTTTCAGGCGGAAGATGGACAGGGTCTTCAGGGCTGTTGCTGTGTCCCAATTCGTCTACTTATACTATGCACTAAAAGTATGTACTCTTTTTGTGAAGAAAAAGTACATACTTTTGAGTATGTGGCAGAACGTTAGGCAAGCTTTGGGACATACTACTTCGTCATAGCTGATCCTAGCTCATTACTAAAGATTTCCGTGGAGAGGAACGCCATGAGTATAAACTAATTTTTTGATGCCCTGATTAATTGTGGGGCTTCTGAATTTGGTTAAAATATCAGAGTTTGTTTGTTTTGTCTGTGTTATTATGGGCTAAAAAAAGTTTAATTTTTGTGAAAGCGTTTATTTTTGTGGGTTATGTTTGAATGTAAAGGTAACCGTAGTTCAAACGCTTTAGTACTGGACAAGTTGCCGTAACGCAATAGATAATACACTCATGCTTCTCTTTATATCGTATAAATTTTTCGTCTTTTACTAAAGATTTCCATGGAGAGGAACACAATGAGTATAAACTAATTTTTTGATGCCTTGCTTAATTGCGGGGTTCTTAATTTTGTTGAGATTACTGACTGATATGTTCAAAATAATGTGAACCCTTAACATTATGGGGTTTCACTAGCCTAGTGCTTATAAAGTAAATATGCAATTTATGTATAGAAGTATGTATTTGTACATATGGGTACATATTTTCGGGTATTCATTTTAGGCACTTCCAAAAGATCAGAGATATGAATTATGTTTCCATCATTGTTGCCACAGATTTGGAAGTGCATTTTTCTGTTCTAAAGAAGGAGGTGTCCCAATACTTTTGTCCATATAGTGTACAAGTCATTGGTGTTTGGTGATGAGGTTTTGGCTCAAGGTCTGCATTTAAAGTCACACCAGAGGTGTTCAGCTGGGATTCTGCAGACCAGTCAAGTTCTTCCACACTGACTGAATCAATCATTTCTTTTTGAGCCTTGCCTTATACACAGAGACATTGTCATGTTACAGTAGAAAAGGGCCTTGTCCAAACTGTTGCTATTAATTTAGAAGCACACAATTCCCTAGAATATCATTATACACTTTAACATTAAGATTTGTACTCATAGAAATTACTAAAGTAGTCAAACGTGTTCATTAGAAAGGGGTGTCCCAATACTTTTGTCCATATTGTTGTTGTTCATCTTAAGTCTTAGTTTTTTGTTAATTGTGCAACTTTTATTACTTTGTTTTTGCCATATTCCTGCTGCTGACGTGGCATTAAAAACAAAAAAAACTTCTTTTTTTAAGATTAGAAAATGAGAAAACTAGATGCATATTTTCCAACCATATAAACAAATCACAACCAGAATGTACAAAGTTTTGTTTTGTTTTTTGATATGCATATTTCTTATGTTTTATAATTGTTATTCAAAAGTTAAGCATTAAAATCCTTTTTAAATGGTTCCAGTTTCTAAACATTTGGCTTCTTGAAGGAGGACCGGATGGGGCTTATGGAGTTTGACCCTTTACCCAAAAGCGTCACATTTACTACCTGATCTTTGTCCTCCGGCCTCCACCCTCCAGATAACCAGCACAGAAGCACAGAACAGGTAACAAAATAAAAATCAGAAAATGTCTTTAAAACTGTCAATAATGATTGTGTCTGAATAACATGAACAAATCAATATAGTTCAACTAACAGCAAGATTACTGACATGAATGCATGTATTGTTCTTTTACATTAAATTGATCTTTTCCTGCACATGTGCTTATTTTACAAAAATGTAGATTCTTGACAACTATTAAAATAAATTGACTTTACTGCAGCTGCTTATGTCCTACACTCATTTTGTGCAATTGATAGTAACAAAAGTCCACTTTGAGTTTACTGCACTATCACAGACGGAGATGACTGAGCACTTTCTCCTTTCACATCTTTTAATTTTGTATTTGTCTGTGTAATCAGCATCAAATGGGGATATCTCGGTAGTCATAAATTTTCTAGTCCTTCTGTGTTGTACACATCTGTATGTTGTCATCTCACGCGGATCCTGTAATTTTTCTGTTTTCTCCTCAGTCGAAAAGATGGTGGTTTTGTCCAAAGAGTACGGCTATGTGGCTCTAACCGGAGCGGCCTCGTTTCTCCTAATGGTTCATCTGTCTCATGCTGTGGTGAAGGCTCGGATTAAATACAATGTCCAGGTAACATAACATGCACTAATCACTGCACATGCACACATAATCCAACAGTGAGTTCCAAAGTTTAGTTTAATTCACACACAGCCTTCCTTTTTAAAAAAATGGTATCCTTGCCATACACAATTATACATTCAGTTGCATGTGACTGTTTGCATTAGCATTTATTCCTACCACCATGTCTGGATGAGAACCACTTTTTAGAGTGCTTCAAAGATTTTGCTTAACGGTCTCATGTGTAAATTAGTTCGCCCTAAACCAAGAAGAAAGTATTCATTTTATTTTCTAGTATCCGACAATGTACAGTGACGATCCAGAGACTGGTCACAAATTCAACTGTATCCAGCGAGCGCATCAGAACACGTATGTACAATATGCATCACATATACAGGAAATATGTGTGTGTTCACAGCAAATCTTATATTACTGCTAAATAATAAAGTTTCCTTTGCAATAAATATCAGCTTACATTTTATAGAAAAGTGAATGTTGCGATTGTGGTCCTTATTCATTTTCTGATGATTTATTGATTTTCACATCTGTGATTATTATTGTAAAACAGCGTTGAAATCTTGTCGCCATTCCTGTTTCATTTATCTGTGGGAGGGATTCAGCATCCGGTGAGTACAGATTCAAGCTTTATTAACCCTCATCTGGAGGTGCACTGTAAATATGCATGCAAACTAATGCAAACTGTGAAGTGAAAATGTTTGTTGTGGTTGTGCTGTTCAGCGTCTGGCCAGCGTGTTGGGAATGATCTGGATCGTCAGTCGGGTGCTGTACGCTCATGGATACTCCTCTGGAAGTGAGTCTCTTTGCACTTCCACAGTATCTGTGTATATTAAAGACAAGTTAACTGACAGTATGAATACAGATCAAAACAGCTAATGAAATGTGATTCTGTGTTGTGTTCTTCTGTCCTGTTAGAGCCCAAGAAGCGCCATCGTGGGTCGTTCGGTATAGTTGCTTTGCTGGGTCTGTTTCTTTGCACGGTGAACACTGGGAGAACTTTGCTTGGATATGACTGTGGATTGAAATGGGTCAAATGGCCCAAATATTTTAAATAGTGAAAATTACATTTACTATTCTAATTCAACTTTCTATTGAAATGACAAGGTAAAAAAACACCTTTATTTCCTCTGTTGTGCAAATTTAGAAGGCTCATTTCTCACTGTAAGAATTCAGTGTGTTCATTTGTGTTTTAAATAAACTGCACAAAAATGACAAAGTTCAGTTCCGTTTTCCCTCATGAATTGCATAGAAATTACATTATTTGAAAAATATATACTATAACAACCAAGTGCATGAAGATTTACCACATCAGTGTAATTTTAGTATAATCGAGGTACTGTTTTTTGTATATATATATATATATATATATATATATTGAATTAGTTTCATTGTGTTTTCTGTTTTCATTTTAATTTTGGGTAAAGTTTTAATTTTGTTGTTTTTCTTGTCTTTTTTCTTGTTTTATTTATGTCTATACAGTTTTTATTATTTTTCATTTCAGTTTTAATTTGCTATATTTAGCCTACATCAAGTTAAACTAAATGAAAATGAGAAATGTTGCTTTGGCAACTAGCTAAAATAATATAATTTTAAGTGTTCTTCTAATATTTTAGAAAGGGAAGATGTTTTTGTGGATACTAAAGCTAAAATATGCTTAAAAATACCAACCAAAGCTAAAGCTTATTTCTCTTAAGTTTTGTGCTTCACTCATTGTATTAGGCTAAGTGAAATGTTAGGAAATATGAGTATATTTTAATAAATTGGAAATTATATGTATATATTCTAGAAACTGCAGAATATGCAAGTATGTCTATAGCAGTAGTTTGATTATAAGTAAATAAGTACATGTTGTGGATATTTTAGGAGCAGATCTGAGGTGCTCGTGTGTTAAGGGCAATTTTTACATTTTTTAAACACACACAGGTATATGCACCAGAATAAAATGTGTGTAGATGGTGTCGTCTCTTAATATAGTGGGTCTCCCCCTCCCCCCCTCCACGAGATTGACTACATTTCCCATAATCCATCTGTTGTTCCGGAAGTGGCGTAGAACATAATATTGGCTCCTGGATTTAAACTGAAGTGGGCATTGATCCCATGAATAGAAGATTTTAGGCATATAATAACTCATTTAATGACCATTTTTATGACAAAACATGCGTTCGTGAGGTGTTTTTGGAAATGACCGTTCTCATAGAGTTTCGCGCGCGTGTGTTTTGAAGCGTTATTTCAGTCGTTTGTTTCCTAAAGTTGAAACACACCTCTGCATTATATCAGGTGTCGCTTCGTGATCCGTTTACCTGTCACTGTAACCTCACCTGTCATCATTCCCGCTGGCTTTATGTGTCCTCATAACGCAGGCTGGGTTTAGGCTCGTATTTTAATCGAGAGGTTGATTATCAGCCGCTCAGGATGAACTGGGATCAACAGTTGAGCTCCATCATCTCTGAGGCTGATGGAAGTGTCGCAAAAATGAGGGTAAGAGACTATTTCATCACTAATAATTAGATTAATTTGAATTTTCTGTACATGTGTGTCATGTTGCAGATAATAGCCGCTAGAGAACGCTCTTGATGCCTGTTGGATGATTTAAAGCGACAGTTCACCCAAAATTACAATTCTGTTTACTTGCGCCTGTTATTCTGAGCACGTATGACTGACTTTCTGTTGTAGTAAGTTTTTTAATTTACCTCAGTTATTAATATTTTGTCTTACAAGGAACGCCTTACTGCTCATGGAAGATCTCCCAGAGGAACAGAAGGTAAACTCATTTTTAAATGATTATTAAGTCCATTAATGGAACATAAATAATAAATGTTGGCAGATGGGGAATGTTCTGTTCCTATTCTGGAAATAAAAGGGATCTTTAAAACATCCCTTCCAGGCCTGAAGAAGTCTTGGAAGTTAGTACAAGTCTTACAAACTTTTATTGACAAAATATATTAAAATACTAGGCTTTGTATTCTATTTGGGAGGAGTGTTAGGTTTTTTTTTGTTTGTTTGTTTGTTTGTTTGTTTGTTTGTTTTTTTTTAACTAACACTTTAAATAGTAAAGTAATTTTGATGTAAAAATGTTTTTTTTTTTTGTCATTTTTATTATTTTATGTTACTATTTAGCTTTAATTTACTTTTTATTTAGGTTCTGGTCTTAGTTCAGTTTTAGTTATTTATGGTAATTCATTTTATTGTTTCAGCCTAAACTTATCTCAGTTGTAATTTCCATTTAGTGTAAGTTTTTCATCTAACGTTTATATTTGATTTTATTTATCTGATTTCATGTGACCATGTGTTTCTCTCTGTAGATGTGTTTCCGGTCAGAGAGGTCACAGCTGGTGTTGATCTGAAGCCGTCTGCGGTTCAGTGGTCAGATCTGACCAGCATCCAAACACAATTACAACAGCAGAGTCAGGTCAGACTAACACCTGCTCCAATCACATGTTAATGTCCAGCTCTGATGATTCAGTCACACTTAAACAACCGAGATAGTGTGCTATTAATATGTGTATATGGATCACGTAATACATTGTTAGGGCCCTTTGAAATCTCTTATATTTTTTTCTAGTGCTGTCAAGCGATTAATCGCATCCAAAACAAAAGGTTTTTTTCACATGTGTATGTGTACTGTATTATGTATAAATACACACACATACAGTATATATTTAGAAAATATTTACATGTGTATATACATGTATATATTTATATTATTATTATGTTATATAAAAATATATTTAATATATAAAAATAACATATTTTTCTTAAATATATACATGCATGTGTTTGAATTTATATATAGATAATAAATATACACAGTACACACTCATATATTATGTAAACAAAAACTTTTATTTTGGATGCGATTAATCGTTTGACAGCACTAAATTAAACCTAAATTAAGTTTTGAATAATGACATAACATATCTTTAATTGCTTCATTACATGTATTCAAAGATAATTAGAGATAACTGCAATTCAGTTAGGACTAGTTATCTAAGATATGTAAATTGTTTGTTCATATTCCATATCTGCTGTGAATGATGTGCAAATGACCTCAGTAAGTTTGATGCCATACTTTATTTTTTAATGCAAGTGAAAACAAGGCTGTGAGGGATAGAAGAACAGTCTGTTGCACCCAGAGTGAAAATTTAAAAATAAGTTTCTTAAATATAGGATTTTATTTTTGATTGATATTAATCAATCATTAACCACTATCAAGAAAAATGTTGAATCGCGCATTTTAAACACTCCTAAAATCACATCTACTCTGTCGACAACAAAATATTTAAGCCAGAAATATTATTTTGAGCTGTAACACTGAAGAAAGACATTCAATGTGAATTTAATAATGTTCATTGAAGCATTTATATATTATTGGAATTTGCACACTGCCAAATTTTACATCATTATTGCAGCAAAGGACATTATGACACTATGAGTTCATAGAGGACACTGAATTTTACAGCAAACTTACATAACATATTCTGCAGGTGGAAATGTACTCCACTTGCTCACTTTCATCATATTTTAATGTCTAATACAATTTTTTTTTAATTCTAAAAAGATCCCACTGAAAAACAACTAAATAAAATGACTAACAGAAAGCATATTTGTTTATACCAGTTACATAAATATTTTGCAAGCGTTGGCTACTATTTTCCATCTGTGCATTTAGGTTCCATCTGTCTTTTGATGAATAGAGCACCTCCACTGAATCAGCTTGAAAAAGCAACTAGAGAAACTTAAGCACTGAACAGTGAATCACGGTGAAGTGTCTTCAGAGACATGGCTGTGTAACCAGAGCATAGAAATCTCCATCCCTTGTATATGAGCCAAGGGGGAAATGGCACAGAAATCCACTCCGCGTGTTGAAAAGCTTCCCTACATGGCCGCCTTTCCTCAAACTGTTGGGCAACAAAGAGAACATTAGAACACAGACGTGACATGATTTTAATCTCAGTAAAACATTTCTGAGGTGGATTAAATTCTTTTTCAGTTAAAGTCTGTTATGGTAACACTTTATAATAACTGTAGTGTAATAAAGTACTTGCAAATCATTTGAAAACTATTGTAGTTAATTGATATTTTAGAAACTTTAATACATTAATTTTGAGTTCTTCATTCATTGTTATTGTAATTAACAAATGATTATTGTTTAATCAGCTAATATGTAAAGAGTCAGACAATGCTTTTTTGACAACTTATTGTATATTAAATTAAGATTAAGTGCTTTAGGATTTTCCCCAACGTCTCTCCTATTTGTGATAAATGCAAATCAGAGGACGCTGATTTAGCTCATCATTTTATTTTCTGTCATAAAATACAGGGATTCTGGTGTGAGCTTTTTAAAGTGCTTTCAGATGTTCAGATGTAAACTTGGATCCAACATAATTTGCACTGTTAACTGCATGGAAGAGGTGGGTTATTTCTAACTCCTGATAATCTTAATTAAACTTTATTGTAATTGCTGTTTCTGTATCTATATTTTCACTCCAATTCATGCTTATAATGTTATTTTACTTACCTGTGTGGTTGTAATTTTACCCTTTTTGAGCTATATTTTTGTCTTTAGCCTAAATGAGAGCCCTTGGTGAAGTAAACATCACATTTATTTTACAGAGAGACAACAAGGACTATTCACTCAAAGAGGCTGTGATTATTTGTCTTTAATGTTAGGTATGTTTCCGTTTCTACTATTAACTTGTTATTGTAATTTCTCTGTTTATGTTTTCCACGCTTCTTTTTGTTTTCTGTGCATTGTTAACTGCATAAGAGCGAACATTAAGGGTGATTCACACTCTAAGAGAGGCTGTTTATTTTTGTGTCTAACTCCACAAAACACAGAATAACACACTGGGTGCCGTGAGCCACTGGTTACATACAGTCCATTAGGGTGTTAACTACAGGAAACCTCTTTGATTTTTCATATTTGAACATGTTTCCTTGTGCCCCTTGCACCCATTTCCAACCACGTCCTCCGCACGGATCAACCAGAACCTGCAGATTATTAATACAGTAATTTAAGTTCTCAGGAAAGAGGAGGGGCATCATCTCCTTCTGTTAATTGTCAATCTGTTAATTGTCCCACATGTACATGTTATCTGTAGTGTTTTAAACATAAATATAATGTCGTGCACTGAGGTACCTCATAGCTTCTGGCTTGCTTAGTTTTCCAGTCATATTCATAATAGCACTGCTGATTCCTTACAAATCCACTGTGCCACCCACCGTCAGGTCCGACGGCTTTGCACACCACAAGGCTGGTTTTAGAACGAACAGCATCTTTAAGTGACAAGGATTTATAGGTTAATCAAGCCCAATGATTTGAGAGGAGCTTTTTCTAGCTTGAAGATACAATGTTGTAGTTTTACATGAGCAAAGAGATGAATTGCACGACTACGGTTGGGTATTGTGTGAATTTTAACAGTTCTGATTCTGCTTATGGAATCTGATTCTTATCAATTCCTAATTTTGATTCCAATAGGGAAAAAAAAAAAATTCATATTTACGTCAAACTTTATGTTAAGTGGCCTTAGCTACAATGTATTTACATTAAAAATAAGCACAGTGCACTTTTTGTGCTCATATTGTATTGCAGAACACTTTGCTGGTATTGAGGTGGGATACGGGTCAGGTTAGGGACAGGTTTGGTGGTATGGGTAGGTTTAAGGGTGGGTTAAGGTGGGTGGGTTACTTACACATAGATATTTTAAAAATACAAGTACAATGATGTAAGACATGTACGTACACAATAAATACATTATATCAAATGATTAATTTAAAAGTACATAGAATAAATATGGGTCCCTCTTTATAATAGGTGGCCTCAACTACTCCTAAGTCATATCGCAAAACATTTAATTGTAGCTGAATGTCAGTGTCACCTCTGCACACTACATCTCCCACAATCCTCCCTGATTATCATCACCTGCACTCACTTCACAATCAACACACCTCTCTGCCATCATCCTCATCTGCAGCTCTACATAAGTCAGCACCACACACACACGCACGTGGTGCATCCCAATTCACATACTATCCATCCTAAATAAAATCTGAAAATGGAAATAGCACAGCCCAAATCGTAGTATATTGAAAAGAGTGTTCCACAGGTCCCTGGATGGTCTACTATTTCCAGTCAGAATCCAAAGTGCAGATCTAATGGCTGATCTTGCCCACAACCCATTGCAAGTTGGATGAAGATTCGACTAGAACTACAAACACTGAGTGATATAGGTTTGAGTGATTAAAAATCAGTATCTAACCTGACGAAAAGATAATTATCAATGTTATCAATTAGCATTATATTTCATCTGCAGCAGCATCGTGAACTACTTACTTTTGGCCACTAACATTTAAATGCATCATCATATTCAATCATATTCACATGAGGAGAGTCTCCACATGAAAGACCCATGACTGGCAGACCAAAGTGCTGCTGCATTTCTCTCAGAATTGGTGGAAAATTCAATTAAATTGAATGTGGATGGTTTTAACTGTGACGAGATAATTGACAGGCCAGTTTATAATGACAGGATGCGGTGACTAAGCGACAGAGCTGTCCGTTAATGATGACACAGTAAGTTTGACACATCCCTAACTTTGTCTACTCTTTTGCTACACACTCAAAAGTATGTACTTTTCATTCACAAAAAATGTACATACTTTTAGGGCACAGTATAAGTAAATGAATTGGTACACAGCAACAGAGATTGTCTGGTACTAGGACTGCTATATTGTCCATGTTTATGACTTGGACTACCTGTACTGCTAAATCCTACTTACCTCCTTCCGCCACCATTTCGTACTTAAAGTGTTCAGTTCGGTCACACTTTAGAATAGGGAACACTTATTCACTATTAACTACGACTTTTCCCTCAATAAACTCCTAATTTGCTGCTTATTAATAGTCAGTAAGTTAGCTGTTAAGTTTAGGTATTGGGTAGGATTAGGGATGTAGAATAAGGTCATGTAGAATAAGGCATAAGGCATTTATATGTAATTAATTACTACTAATAAATGGCTAATATTCTAGTAATATGCATCCTAATAAGCAACTAGTTAAAATAAAGTGTTACCGAACATTCCAAAACGAGTATTTTTCTGACTTTGGTTTCAATAAAAGCTGTTTTTAAACTAACGAGACAGTTTTGAGTTTTGAAAATTACAGGGCGTTTTTACAGTACATTTGATTTCTAAGTTATTAAATTATTAAATTACTGAAGTGTGCGTCTGGATTTATGCCAACCAATCCCTAAATGATGACTAGGAGCTTCTACACCAACAAGCAAAAGTAATCATCTACATGAAACAATCCAAATGCCTCATTTTACGTGCTGGTTGCTTTTCTATGCATCCATATTAAAAACATTTGAATTACCCAAGTTGTTTATTTTATTGTTATACTTCTGCATTTATTCACAGTACAGAACTTATTCGATAAGAAATGGACAATCAGTTCTGCCTTTTGTCTTCAATGATATCATGGGCTTAGAAAATGAAGAATCACATGGTGCAAATCCAGAAGATATTGCCAAATGCCTTGAGGGTCTCCTTAAGGAAGGACACAATGTGAGGAGGAAACTTTTGC
Organism: Labeobarbus marequensis; assembly: GCA_034780575.1. Classification (NCBI taxonomy): domain Eukaryota; kingdom Metazoa; phylum Chordata; class Actinopteri; order Cypriniformes; family Cyprinidae; genus Labeobarbus; species Labeobarbus marequensis. The sequence continues at coordinate 25,668,422 of JAUZSZ010000134.1, forward strand.
CTATTCATTTACACAGATTTAACGTGGCTTTGTAAAAGTATTTTAATGTTATTCAAACAATGTGTTGACACTGCAGAATTATAAATAATGCCTTTCCTCTTTTATCCTTGATATGAAGAGGTGAGATATATGACCTCTTTCCTCTCTCCTCTTTCTCTTTGTTTTTCTCTTTTACCTGTACATTCAGTTCAATCCAACTGATTCTGTTAATAATGAGGACTGCAGAAGTAAAAAAAGCTCTGAGGATCTGACATACTGCCTGGTCTACGTCATAGCAGCTGACAAGGTATCAATGATGAAGGATGAAGTCCTCAAAAAGATGAGACAAATTAGACAGAAGGCCAGCAAACTGAGTGAGTGAAAGAGCAATACACAATAATCTCTTCTGATTGAATAATCTCCACATGATAAATGCAAGAAGAAGCACTAATTTGTTTGTTGTAGGATTCCAAAAACAATAATAAATAATTTTTTCAAAAATTAAAAAATTTAAAAAACATAAAAATCCTAAATTTAAATAATGGGTCCAATGCTTTATTTGAATCAAGTTTTTGAAACTTTCATGCCACACAAATCTATCAAAATTATGTAGAATGCAACATCACACAAATGTCTAACCTGTGTTCCTATCTTGTTGTTGTTTTGCTCCCCATGTGCTCTCCATGTCCTGGTTTCTCCCTCTTGTTTGTTCATGCCCATATTTGGTTGTTCCTGTTCCTTTTCCATTTGAGTTCCATTTGATTCACCCATGTTCTCCTAATTATCCTCATTTGTTCCTGTTTCTTAAGCCCTGTGTTTCCTGTGTCCCTCGTCCGGTGTTATACATCTTTACGTGTGCTACGTGTGTTCCTGTTTGCTCTGAGTCTCCCGTTTTGGATGATTAAAGGCTGTTTGTTTGAAGTCTACTCCATGTCCCCTCATTCCTCGTTCCTTCACAGTAGCAGAATTGTTACTGAACACCAGATCGTGCAAACAGTATAGAAACTGCCGCGAGATTCTCCACCCTAGCACTTAGAGATCTTCCATTGGTGGAGTTTGCCAGGGAATTCTGTGGGCTCATCGTTTTGCATTTTGACAGCATTGGACGATGCCACACTGAATTCTTTGTTCTGGATCGGGGCCAATTACCATCACCCCGTTGACTTTCCAGACACCACTGGACTAAGCTGAAGGGAAGGTATCCTCTGGTGTCTGGAGAGCGTCCAGCCCTGATCCAGAACCAGCCCTGTCTCAATTCCACTGGCCGCTCCGAAGTCAAGCCTGCTGGCCACTCCACTCTCAAACCTGCAGTCCACTCCAGTGTTGGCTCCAGCCCCTGAATCCACTCCAGTGTCGTCTCCAGCTCCTGAGTCCACTCCAGTGTTGTCTCTAGCCCCTGACAAGAGTCGAGTGATGGCTCCAGCCCCAGACCAAGGCCCAGAGAGGGCTCCTGTTCCCACGTCCAGCCCAGAGAGAGCTCCTGTTTCCACATCCAGCCCAGAGAGGGCTCCTGTTCCTATGCCCAGCTCAGAAAGGGCTCCTGTTCCCAAGTTCTGCCTAGAGAGGGCTCTTTTTCCCAAGTTCAGTCCAGAGAAGGCTCTGTTGTTCCTACGCCTGGCCCACGGAGGGCCTCAGACCCCAAAATTTCCCCCAAGTATTTTTTTGGGGGGGCTATAGGGCTCCAGCCGTAGAGGCCGGGCCGAGTGCCAAGGCCAAGGCCACGGAGGCCACCTCACCATGGCTCCCTGGACTGCCTGTTCTGCCATGGCTCCCTGAGCTCCCTGATCTGCCATGGCCCCCTGAACTGCCTACTCTGCCATGGCCACTGTGATGTTATGCCTGATAACAATTATAGTTCCGGTAAGGTGTTGCAGACTGGACAGTTCTGATTGATGCACCAGGCTGTAGAGTTGTGCTATGTGTGTGTGCACATAATAAATCATTAGAAGTTGAAGCAAGTTGTTGTCCCGTGGCATTAATAACATAACAGCCCCTAAACTGCCTGCTCTGCCATGGGCCCCTGAGCTCCCTGTTCTGCCATGGCTCCCCAAATTACCCGCTCCGCCATGACACCCTGAACTGCCTGATCCACCTTGGGTCCCAGAACAGGTACCTCCCTGGAGGCATTCCGTCCCGTGTAAGCCTGTCCCTAGAGGTCTCCAGAGCGCCCACCCCCGCTCCCTGTTGGATGTTATGGAGAGGGAGGTAATGTCTAACCTGTGTTCCTATCTTGTTGTTGTTTTGCTCCCCAAGTGCTCTCCATGTCCTGGTTTCTCCCTCTTGTTTGTTCATGCCCATATTTGGTTGTTCCTGTTCCTGTTCCATTTGATTCACCTGTGTTCTCCTAATTATCCTTGTTTGTTCCTGTTCCTTAAGCCCTGTGTTTCCTGTGTCCCTCGTCCGGTGTTATACGTCCTTACATGTGCTACGTGTGTTCCTGTTTGCCCATTCTCCCATTTTGGAAGATTAAAGACTGTTTGTTTGAAGTCTACTCCACGTCCCCTCGTTCTTTCACAGTAGCAGAATTGTGACAACAATGAATCAATATTTACATTTCTGTTCCTATTCAACAGAAATTCCTCAGGCAATCATCATAACGAGGGTGGATGAAGCATGCCCACTAGTACAAAAAGATCTAAGAAAAATCTACACTAGCAAGAAGATAAAAGAGAAGGTCATTACTGGTCCTCTCACTTTTTAGATACAGAATGTGGTGTCAGTTCCTGGCTTTTACTTGCAGTTTTATTTTACACTCTAGGGCTTTACAATATATTAATAATAAATGCATTATTTAAATTATTTTCTGCAAATTATTAGTATGGGTAGTCCAAAAAAAAAATGAAGACTGTGTCTTAATAATTGAAGGTGCTCTCTTTCCACTGACACTCCAGTAGATTTATAACATGTCACAAACACAAATATGTTTAAGAGCATATTCTTTTTTATTTATTACAACCCCCAGAAATATTCAGCCTGTGTTCTTCATTCTACAGATGCAGGAGTGCTCTAATTCGGTTGGTGTCCCTGTGAGCCACATCTTCCCTGTGAAGAACTACCATGAGGAGATTGATACACAGAATGACATAGATGTGCTGATCCTGAGGGCTCTCACACAGATTGTGCAAATAGCAGACGATCTGCTGAACAGAAGAAAATGTGATTCTGAAAAATGATAAACTGAAGCTGACACAATAGAGAATGCATAGGCAATTGTGGGAACATGTATTAATGAATTTTAATTCTTCTCATTCTGTGTAACATATAACTGTAGCTTTATACGCAAGGCTGAACTGCCTCCTGTGGTTCTGTTACAAACTGATAAACCAGTACATGGTGCACCAGGAACAGGGAAGCATGCCAACGCTTGAGCAGACAGAGAGGGAGATATATGTACTTGGGATTTCTGTGTTCTCGGCCACTTCTTCTCTTCCAACGGGCCACTTCTCATCTGACACTTGATTAGCAACATTAATAAAAGACTCTTCTTCTCCACCCCAAACTCCTGTCTCTTCATTCATGATCCAACACAGTCTTCACTTGATCAGCCGCATTTCATGCAAATCTTGCACACTAATTTCAGTCTGGACTGGACACATAGTATTTCCGTAACGATCATTTGCTGTTGCCTTATTCCCGCCTTATTTTTCAACATGGGAGTAAGTTATTTTCTGTGAATAAGCAAGACTTTGGAGTGATTAACTGCTATAGGTACATAATAAAAGAATAACAAACTGCAGTAGGGATGGGAAGATTCACCAATTCACTCAGTGCATCGGCATAAAAGTTAACGATGTGATGCATCGATTTAAAAAAGTGTGCATCGGATACAAGTTGGCATTTGTATCACAATGCATCGTTTCTAACATATTTGCATCGGTAAAAAACTATATTAAATATATACAACTATATTACATATATTATATTACATATAATTACTAGTGGATGCGGTAGAGCCAACTTTATTTTTTAGAAAGTGACCAATAATCTATGACCAATATTTTATATGTAGATTGATTTCTCCTCTCTAAACCATTTCTCAAGCACATTCTCCTTTTTTTATTATTATGCAAGTAAAGAATGTGACAGTGTTTACATGTGACAAATACAGAATCCCATGGACCTAACATATAAGTAAAAAACACAGGCTAAGTAAAGAAAGTGACAATATTTAAATGTGCCAAATATAGAATCAGTTGGACAAACAAACATATATACGGATAGCCAACATTACAAGTCCATTCTGATTAGTTCCTGTATTTGCATTCATATGTCTGTGAGCATGCATGTGTGTGTGTGTGTGTGTGTCATTGTGTCCAGGGGTGGGGGAGGAAGCATACAACTGAAACAGTATCTTAACAGATTAATAACAGATATAAGTAGTATAATTTATACTAATAATAATAATAAAAATAATGATGATTTCATTAAGACTTGGAAAGGGTGGAGGACAATGAAGAGGGCAAGTAATAATGACAATATTAATAATAGTATTAAATTATAAATTAATAAATGTTTAATCATTGCCTCTGATCCTGCTGTGGCTACAACATACCATAACTTAAAACCCCAGCCTATGTCACGCTACAACGGGAGTGCCACGGAAAGATGCTGCTGGGCAACAGGGCTCAAAGCCCCCCCCCCATGCCACACTTATATATCTATTTATTATTTATTTAATTATGTTTTTAATGTGTAGATGTGTATGTGTCTCGGCTAGTTTGTGATGCACTAAAAAAGTGAGACGTGTAGTGCAGCCCAGGTCAGGGACCTGGCCCACCCACATGGCACACTTACCCTGTATATGTGTTTATTTGTTTTTTGCCATCACAATGGAATACCATGATCCCCAAGCACCTAAAATGACTGCAAAAAATTATTTAAAAGGCTTTGCAGTGCTAATAAGACACATTTTAACAGAATTCTTAATTGAAGTGCTTTAAAAAAGATATGCTTCATATTTCTTTTAAATCATCTAAAAACTGGCCCTATTCACTTCCATTGCAAGTTATTTGCTGTAATTAAAGAAAATAACAGCCAGGTCAAACACAAACATGTGTGGATAGATGGATGGATTAGAGCCCTGCACGGGGCTCAAATTTAGGCCCTAGCCCGGCCTTGGCCCGAGACGCTCAGGCCCTAGCCCGGCCCGTGTCCAACTGCTTATCAGAATTACCGGCCTGAGTCCTACCCGAGCCCGTCTTTTTACCCCTTCTCCCAAA
>JAUZSZ010000134.1:25708344-25719809 GCA_034780575.1 Labeobarbus marequensis
CTTATTTATCTAACACACATACTTAGTCTACATTTCAATTTGCACATAATATACCTGTACATACAAAACTGTCTATTTGTAATATACCTGTACATACAATTGTCAGTTTGTATATTGTTATTCCCTATTTACTTGTTCTATTTTTAATTCTTCTTTTATTATCTGTTTTTGTTCTGTCACTGTCATTCTGTTGCACTGTGGAAGCTTCTGTCACGAAAACAAATTCCTTGTATGTGTAAACATTTTTATCAGCTGTTTGGACTCTCATTCTGACGGCACCCATTCACTGCAGAGGATCCAATGGTGACCAACTGATTTAATGCTACAATTTTCCAAATCTTTTCAGATGAAGAAACAAACTCATCTACATCTTGGATGGCCTGAGAGTGAGTATAGTTTCAGCACATTTTCATTTGTGGGTGAACTGTTCCTTTAAATTCTACCTAATGTCCATTAATGCTGAAGAACTAAATCAGTTATGGAAGTTTATGTTTTATAAGAATGTTTTTTCTTAGTGCTTGTATTAATTCTTCAGTGCAAAACTGTGTTATTTGAGCTGTAATATCATCTAAATAATTTTTAACTTCCAGTTATTCTTCATTGACGCGGTTCCTGTTTGGATTCTTGAGTCATGCATCATTTACCATGATTACATGCTTGTAAATTTGGACCTACTAGATGTAATGTAATGTTTTAGTCATGTAATTTTTACTGTGTTTCCTTGTGTACTTTCATTTTAAGTGTGTTTCAGTACCCACAATTATTTAGATGCAAAAGTCAAAATGATTTCCCGTAGTAATGGACATTACGCAAGAAATGCTGCACTAATTTAACCTGGTAGATTCCATTAAAAATGTGACTTCGAAGCAACAATCTGATGCATCTAAATAACCTCCAAAAATAGCAACTTAAACTCCTTTGAAAGAAAATTGGTGTACACTGAAAAAAAAAAATTGATGGTGAAACCAGTTTCACTTAGACACTGCTAGTAAACTTCTCAAATAAATGGCAAGAAAGCAGTGAATTAAATGTAAAAACATACTCCAGTAATCTCTGTTTTATTTACAACATCATAAAATCATTTTTTTTACAGTGTCGTGATAATGATACTTGACTTTGTGGCAAACACCACTAATAATTTTCACCCAGTATGCCATCATGTTTCTCACCGGCTCTCCTCTTTCATGTTTCTCACACCTACTCACAGGTTTTCTCACCTCTCATCTGCAAATCTCATCTTTATGCAAAGCTTTTGTTTGATATGAAACTGTCTGTGGAGCTCATAACTGCAGATACACCATAAAAAAATTATTTTTTGAAGGTTACTGGAGTACATTTTACAAGATACTGCTATTTTAATTGTTCTACTTCAAAATGTAGTGTTTAATCAAATGTGTTATCTCCATTTTTTCTAATTTTCTGTGAAATTTACCAGCAATTTATGAGTGAAAATCATTTTGAAGTAAATCCTACACCAGTTTTTGTTTTCAGCATGGAACTTATTTCAAATGTATCATTTTATATATCTGCAATCATTCGTATATTAAATTATTTTTATTAAATGCATTAAATTAAAGGTTTAACTGGAAAATATATCAGAAGAGCAGCAAGACAATTATTTTCTTTTTAGACAAAAAGTGCACTTAGGGAACTGTGCAAAATAAGAGCAGGAATAAAACTAACAGGGTTTTTCAAAGTGCTTTTGTACAAGATGTAAAAACAGAAGAGTTTAAAAAGTTCCCAGATGAAAGAAAGAGGAACAGGATGACAGAATGCAAAGATGACAAGCAACAGAAACACTCTAAAAATACACCACGATTGTTCAGCAGTGTGTCCTGAACAATCTGGCTCTCGTTCGGTCAGATTCAGAGAACTGAACAGGCCGTTCTTAATCTCACAAAAGCAGGCCTTCTAGAATACAATCTAATTTAAATATGGTAAAAATACACCGCTGCATGACTCCTAATTACAAACACTGGCTAAGAAATGAAAGCATTCTGGGATTGAGAGAGAGTAAGTGTGGTTTGAAAGCATTCCCATTATGCACTCTGTGCCAGTGTTGGGATAGAGGGATGAATTTCTTGCATTTCCACCCTCATATGTGACCCTGGAGCACAAAAGCAGTCTTAAGTCGCTGGGGTATATTTGTAGCAATAGCCAATAATACATTGTAAGGGTCAAAATTATAGATTTTTCTTTTATGCCAAATATCATCAGGACATTAAGTAAAGATCATGTTCCATGAAGATGTTTCGTAAATGTCCTACTGTAAATATATCAAAACTTCATTTTTGATGAGTAATATTCATTGCTAAGAACTTCATTTAAACAACTTTAAAAGTGATTTTCTCAATATTTAGATTTTTCTGCACCCTCAGATTCCAGATTTTCAAATAGTTGTGTATCAGCCAAATATTGTCCTATCCTAACAAGACAATGACCCTTATGACTGGTTTTGTGGTCCAGGGTCACATATGAGCATAAACATGTCTATAGGCTACATGTTTCAGAATGGATTTTATTTTTTTTTTTCCAAAATCAGAATTAAATATTAGTGAGCTGGTCACAATGTAATCTGTTACAGTTTTGAACACAAAACTGAAACTAGGCTGCAAAATCTTAACTTATGCCATATAAAATGCAAATGTCTATTTGTTAACTTCATATTAAAACAATCTTATGTTTGTGTTCATACGATTAGTCTTCTCCAGTATCCATTTTTAGGCTGTGGTTGGAGTTCAGCAAGAGATTAGAGTCTCTTCACCGCAAGATACAAGGCTGTGTCTCGAAACATAGTGAGCTCCCTGCCTAGAAAGCATTTTCGAGTATCCTCAGTACATTAAGCAGTTTTTGGGCATCCATAAAGTCGTGAAAGACGAAGTGATCTGCACTCCCAAACATAGTTTCTGGGCATCACAGATAGCCTATATGGTGCTTAGGTTTTGCTAGTTAGTTTGCTAGGTTTTGAGACACAGTTGACTGCGCAAGATACGCGTGGCAGCAGAAACAAACCGAGAACAAATAAATAGTGTCTTAAATTTCAAAATGGCTATTACTGTAATTCTGTTTCACTTCACGATAGATAGATAGATAGATAGATAGATAGATAGATAGATAGATAGATAGATAGATAGATTTTTACCTGTAATGAAAGAACAGTAGAAGAGCACCATCGCACAAAACGCAACATTTCCACATCTGCCCATATCCTTCATATGACAAAACATCTAAACTAACTTCAACCTAAAATAAAGCTAAAATAGTCCTTCCGTTCTTTCTTTCTTCAGATGTAAAAACCGACACAAAAGTCCAGTGTGTGTAACAAACGCCTCTGGATCGACGGACGCAGATGAATTTAGATGCAGATGTGTTTTTCACGGCGTGACAGACTCCAGTCAGACGATCAGGAGTGTCTGGAAGAGTTCATTCACGGCGGACTCCGAGAGCCGAGGGCCCCTGCGCGCTCCAGTCGACGCGGTGGGCGGGGCAACAGCTGGATTGAGCGTCTCGAGACCATACCGAAGACTTTGACCACACTCGAGACGCGTTTTTGTATTTTTCTACAAAACTCATAGAGATGTGATACATGTGCTTGGATAAGTGTGTGTAAAAATACAGAGTATGCAAATTTTTTCCAAATTTACTTGAATAAATATAATCTCTTACGTTTTTTTTATTTTATAAATTTCTATTTTTTCCTTTATTTAATAAATTTATATATATATATATATATATATATATAGTGCAAATGAATATACAGGAGCGAGCGCTCCACCTATCCTACACAGAAGCCGAAAATCAATGCAAAATTTAAAAAGTACCACCAAGAGTCGCTGTGACACCGCATACGAACACCAGTTATTTAAAAAACGACACTACCCATAATGCAGCGCGAAGGACCGTTTGGAGGGCCATTAAAATTTAGCCTGATTAAAAATGAACGTCACATTAAACTCAAGTGATCTAATTGTTATATGAAAGCTGCACGCTTTCGCGTTTTCGTTTAAAACTGTTTAAAACCTAAATATCAGAAATCAGACCTGAGCTCTTTGAAACAGACAGCCACTTAATTTGATAAAAGGAAAACCAACAAACCTGCATTCAATCAACACAGCAAATTCACCATTAAATTATTCATGTTTTTTTAACACACACATATAAAACAAATTTAAAAAAAATAATAATCCTGAAACATATTTTTAACTGGAAATAGTGTTTTTCTGTTTTTAGTGAAGGCAGAGCGTTGGGCACGCGCAGCGCGTGTCGAATCACCGATTCATCGTTTCAGTCAGACCGACAAGAACCGGGGAGGGAGGGCACAAGCACACCGGATCACCGGGGCCGCATAGAAACCCGCGGACACGTACTTGTGACATACGGTCATATTTATCGGTCAACTGAGATACGAAAGGGATTTTTATCATGAGTGAAATATGGGATTGAGAGACATGAGCTCGCGCGTACCGGCCTGATCGCGCGCCGGGCCGAGTCAAATTCACCTCAGAGATTAATCAGCGGTCATAATTACAATTATATTAATCAGCAGTCTTCTTTTAAGGCGGTAGGCGATAGATTGTGGTCAAGAGAGCGAGAGGAGGTGTGTGTTATAGTAAACACAGCGATGGATCCGGACACAGCCGCAGACTTCACCGTGGAAAACGTGGAAAAGGTAAATATGAAACGTTATATTTTTTGTAATTAATATTATTTAATATTCATTTACTCTTCAAGAAATCTTAGAAATTGTTGACGTAACTTTCTTGTTGACGTAAGCTGGGCATAAATTCATGTTTTGTATATATATATATATATATATCAATTGACTTAATAAGTCCGTTATTTTATTATACTTATATTAATTAGTTTATTAGATTCTTTTTGCTGTAATGAATCTGTATTTTTTTAAACCAACATAAGTCAAAGCAGTACTGCCATGATGAAAAATTAAATTTGATATAGTTATTATTTCCGTTTATAGTAAAGAGAATTAGATTTTTTTATAAGAGATAATGGGGTTAAATGTGTTTAAATGTCATGAAAACAGTGTCCCAACGCACAAAATATTAATAGTGCTACAAAAACTTATTTTCCATGATCAGCATATCATTTCTCATGACTCTCTTTTAAAGTTGTGGTGAAATATGTCTGGGGACAGGTTATGTGAGATTGACCCATGTAGTTGCTTTCAGCATCATTACAAAATTGTGATGTTTTAGTTGTTCTCTCTTTATTAGCTCTCTATTTTGACTGCTTTTGTTTTTGCCGAATGTCTGTCTATTTTTGAAGGTAATTTTATCTGTAATGCAGCTGATCTCTGATGGTCAGGTTACAAATGTGAAACTGGTGTTCAACATTAGATTGGATTAGAGAAACGAGAGAGATATTGATCCATCTGTGAGGATGAGGAGCGGAGAGAGGGTGGTGTCCCGTCCGTCTCATCTCTGCCTGGTGGAGGGTTTCTCATCTTTATCCTGGACCGCTGCTGTCAGACCCAGCAAACGCTTTATTCTGCTCATGTGACACACTCATAATTGTTATAGCTTTTGATCTCGTTAACAGCAAACGTGGTGTCAGTAATGTATCCATAATTTCTTTTTAATGGAATGCACTCGATTGCTGCTGAAAATAATTTTTTGTTTGTTTTTACAGTAATGCATGTAATGAAAGTCTATGAATTAAGACATTCTGGGGGGTTCAACAGCACTTATGTTAATTCTTCAATTTAATGTCAAGATCAATGTCAGCTATGTCCTTTTTTTGTTGTTGCAATTGACAAAAGAACTAAATACAGTTTTTTTGTTTTTGAAATGAGTCTCTTATGCTCACCTAAACGGCATTTATTTGATCAAAAATATAATACATTTTGAAATATTATTATAATGTAAAATTACTGTTTTCTGCTTGAATATATTTTAAAATGTAATTTATTCCTATGATCCAAGCTAAATTTTCAGCATTATTACTCCAGTCTTCACGTGATCCTTCAGAAATCATTCTAATATGCTGATTTGCTGCTCAAAAAACATTTCTGATTATCATCAATGTTCAAAACAGTTGTGCTGCTTCATATTTTTGTGGAAATTGTCATATACTGCCATTCAAAAGTTTAGGGTAAGATAAAAAAAAAAAAGTATATTTGTATTCAACAAGGAATCAGATGTGACAGTAAAGACATTTATAATATTACAAAAGATTTTGATTTAAAACAAGCTTTTAAACTTTCTATTCATCAAAGAATCTTAAAAAAAAGAATCATCCAAAAGAAAACAGTTTTCAACACTACTAATAATCAGAACCATTATTAATAGTTGAGCACAAATAATAATTGGCCACTATATCAGCATATTAGAATAATCTCTGAAGGATCATGTGACACTGAAGACTGGATTAATCATCTATTCAGCTTTAAGATCCTAAAAAGGTGAACAGATTATTTTAACTCTGATTTCAGATAGAAGGCCAAAAAGACATTTCTGCCTCTTTTTGGCAGATGTGCAGTAGCTCCTGTATCAGGACGTCACTGTCTCAGCCGTTCTTTCACGCTCGTTCTCTCAGCAGCAGACACACACAGAGGTCGTTGTGTGTGTTATTGTGAATTGTTCTGGGCAGTGTGGTGGTCAGGCGTAGCCATCTGCAGAGGAGAGAAACATCACTACAATAAAACCCCTCATTTAAATATCCTGGTCAGATATCCAAGCTGACAAATATGAGAAATGTTCATGTCAGTTATGCACAAAACAATTCAGATTGAGTGATTTGTTGCTTGTGTGTTATCTAGGCTGATATTTGCTGGAGTGTTTCATTTTTTTTTAGATGCAGTGAGATGCTTGACTTTAGATGTTTTACATGTGAATGTGTGTTTGATTATTCACCGAGGGCATCTGGAGTGTATGCGTGTGTGTGTAAGTGTTGTCATGTTCCACTATTGTGTCTTGATTAGCTCGGCTGCTAGCTTTGCTAATTATATCTCTCGGGCTGTGTGCAGAGATTTGGTTGTCAGGGGCCACCTGATATGTTTTTCCAACCATTGACTGTTCAAATGAGTCGACAGCCACATCTTGCAGTGCTTCTTTAGGCTCATACACACGTTTATCTGATCTATTAGTGCTGAAAGGTCAAAAAGCATCTTTTATTGTGATCATTTCTGCTGTTTTGGAGCAATTTGCTGTGGTGCTGTTCCTCGTTGTTACTGAGGAATCAGATCATTTGTGATTATTTACCTCTGACTCAATGGGAATGAATCTCAAAAAACAAAAATTCTGAGATGTAAAATTCACAGACACATGTCTTATGATATCAGAACAACCGTTCCTGATCACTCCAGATGGGCTGTTGAACACAGTCCCAAAAATCTTCAAATGTCTGGCTTCGTGCAGCGTTTGGAGTCAGGGTGAACAGGTTTTGAGTTGTCCACCGAGAAACAAGGCACTCACAAAGTACTAAACTAAAAAATGAGTGTTTCTGAGGAACAGCTAGTCATTGAATTTTGAACGTTTGTGAGCTTCATAGCATCAAATATTTATATATTAGATTTCTTTATTGTATATTTGACTTTTTTCTGTTTATTTGGCTATTTAAACAATGGTTGCATTTCTAATTTTTTTTTGCAATTCTACTTGCTTTTATTTATTTATTTTTATATTTAGATATTTATTTATATATTAGATTCACTATTTTAAAATAGTGGTTGCATCTTAGTAGTTGCACTTTATTTAATTGTTTTATATGTATGTTATATTATAGATATTTATTTTTTGTTTATTTAATTTATTTTAAACAGTCGTTATGTTTTTAAAAAAAAAATTTCCTTTTTACTTGCTTTTATTTACACCGTTTTATATAAAATTCTGGTTGCACGTCATTTAATTGTTTTTGAAATACATTTTTTTATTGTTGTTTTATTTTAAACTTGAATTTTTTTTATATTTTATAATTAAGTAACTTGTATATTTATTTATACATATTTTTAGTTTTCTGTTATTTATTTTATTTATATAAACATAGAAGTTGCATCTTTAAAAAAATCATCATTTTTAAATCACACCCTTTGAAATACACACCTGGACAACTTAAATTAGCCTTATTATTAAGGGCTTCTTCTAAGACTGTTCAGCTCACGACTAGTCCGTTTGTGAATGTGTAGTTTTGTGCATACCTATTGGTCACACATGTTTATCTTTACTTTTTTTTTAGATTTATATCCAATTTCTGATTTACCTGTCCATATACATCACCTTCAAAATCGTTATCTGGTTGCTTAGTGTTTGATCTCGAACATCTCTTCCTGTCTCAGTGTTTGCTTCTTAGCCAGAATGTGGAGCAGACTTTATACTGATAGTCCAAATACAGACAGTATTGACTGTAGCGTAGCTCATAGAATCAGATTAAATGAGTGATTAATAGACGTCTGGGTAAAATGGATCCTACAGAATGAGTGAGTCAACCGCACACACATAGGCAGGATCGGATGCGGTAACCATGTCAATGGACCAAAGTCATTCAGCGCTGGTCTTTAAGAATGAGTTTGTGCAGAATAGACGGTTGCCATAGAAACTCTCATTTCAAAAGATGTAGCCATGTGCTTAAACGCACATTTGTACCATGCTTATTTTTGTCCGTTCTTCCTTTGTACAGAAGCATAAGGATTTAAATCATCTACGGCGGTCTGACCGCACACAGTTGGTTTTGTGATGTCACTTGGTTTACTCTGACAGATGGTTTCTTCTCAGGGGGTTTCTGATGTGCTGTGACACACAAATCTAATTCCTCGTTGATCTTCCTTCATTTTTATCTTATATGATTACATTTTTTGTTGAAGCCTGCTTCATTTAGACAGTTGATTAGGGGTGTCGTGAGATAGACATTTTGGCTAATGACAATATATCAGTACGATTTGTTTTCAAGAAATTAATATATTTATTCAGCAAGGATGCATTACATTGATCAAAAGTGACAGTAAAAAAACGTTTATAGTGTTACAAAATATTTCTATTTGAAATAAATGCTGTTCTTTTGCTCTTTCTATTCATAAGACAATCCTGAAAAATATTTATCAAGGTTTCCACAAATACTGTTTTCAACATTAATGATAATAATAAGAATTGAGATGCTATTATAGTTTTTATTAAATATTTTGAATCAGTTTGTTATAGTTTCCACTTTCATTTTAATTGAAATTTTGTCATTTTGTTTTTGTCTTTTTTTATTGTCATTGCTTTATTCTTGTTATTGTTGAATGAGTATGTCATTACTAGCTGTGTTTTTTTGCCCTTCCACCATATTAAATGCTTCACTTGCATAAATGATGTCATGAGTTTCATGCATCAGCAGTTTTGAGACCTAGAGCATCACTTTAACAGGACATGCGTTCATATACTTGTCTGCTAAACTGCCCCGCAGGAACCCCGGGGTTTAAAATTGTTATTAGTTTGTATCCATGTGCTCCATAATGGCCAGAGTGCAATGTATCACTGTCTAAAACTGTCTCTCGCTCGCTCTCTCTGTGTCTCTTTCAGGCCCTGCATCAGCTCTATTATGATCCAAACATTGAGAATAAGAACCTGGCTCAGAAATGGCTGATGCAGGCTCAAGTGTCTCCTCAGGCCTGGCAGTTCTGTTGGGTTTTACTGAGACCAGAGAAGGTAAGAACATCCTGTTCTCATCCCCTTCTTTTCCATCAGTGCTTGACTTGTCCTTTTTACCCAAGTTGCGTGGGTTGGGAATGCCTATTCACAATGACTTTCGGTCTGTGTACACGTATCAGATGTCGTTGTCACTTGCATTGCATCCGTGATCGTTGCATCAACTAAGCTACACCTACAGGTTTTATTTGGTTTTGTTCTGTGTAGCTGTTTTCGATGGCTACAAAAGGAGTGAATTTCACAAAAAGATGTCGTTTCCTCCTAAAAACATAAAAAAACAAGTAATTTATATTTGATACAAGCAATAGCTTATTTTTTACATCATTGTGACATGTCTCCTCCATGATTCTTAAATGTGTTGCAATTTAAACATCAGTAGTGGTTTTATAATGAAAACTGATAATTGAAATTATTTTTTACATCACAGTAATGAGAATGGAAGGGTATTTTTACTCAGTATGGATTAATCTAACATAAATAAGCAGAAATAAATGTAACAACAGCCATAGTGCATGCCACTAATAAGTCTGCATGCGTGTCTCTGTGTGAATAAATGGTGCTGTTTGGTCTCCAACTCAAACCCATACGATGCTCACAGTGTTTTCAGCATCTGCCGTCTTAATATATGAGCACATGAGCTTCATCCCCAGAGCTGCTCTGAGAGTCACTTCACCAGCTTTACTGTTTCATTTGAGGAAAAAAAACTACTGTCAAGTACTAAAACACTGAAACGGAAAATAGATGAAAACCCGTCAAAATATAAGTCCGGTTTAACTTGAAGAAATTTTGACAGAAATCTTACCCTTTATACTAAAATGTGATACAACCAAGATATTTTTCATTTAGGTATACTATTCTGTTGTGCAGCATCTTATTTGACAAAAAATAAAAATGCAGTGTTTCATTGTAAATTAAATTGTTTTATTAATTTGTTTAATTAGAATTTTTTTTGCTGAAGTTGTATTGAATCATAAAGCATAGAATCCGGAAATAATTAACTGGAAAACAGAATTTAGGGCAAAATAAAACAGATTTTTTACGGCCATAAATTAAAAAGTAGTTTAATTGTGAACAAACAAATGTGTTTACATTCATTTCCTTCCCCATTAATGGTAAATGAATATTGTGCTAAATATTGATATTGTGTGAAATGGGAAAAAAATATTGTGATGTTATTTTTGGCCATATCACCCAGCCCTAGTAGCGATGCACCAGTAGAGAAGCACTGATCACAAACTCTGTGCTGACTAATGATGCAAGAAGGCTTTGTATGCTGTGTATGTCTCATCTGATTTCTTCTCCTAGGAATCTATTAAAGAGAAAGACAATCAAAGACTGCATCTCTTCCTTCATCTCCACAGGTTCCAGAGATCCAATACTTTGGCGCCAGCGCCCTTCACACCAAGATCTCCCGCTACTGGGGCGACATCCCCGCCGAGCAGTATGACACGCTCAAAACGCAGCTGTTTTCTCAGATCGCTCGCTTTGCCTCCGGCTCTAAGATCGTCCTGACCCGCCTGTGCGTGGCACTGGCGTCCCTCGCCCTCAACATGATGCCCGAGGCGTGGCCGGGGGCCGTGTCAGAGATGGTGCGCATGTTTCAGGAGGAAGGAGGCGAGGTGGACGGGCGCGCCCGCTGTTTGGCTCTGTTGGAGCTCCTCACGGTTCTCCCCGAGGAGTTCCAGACCAGCCGACTGCCGCAGTACCGTAAAGGACAGGTGAGGGGCGCCCTGGGCCGCGAATGGACGGCCGTTTATCCGCTCCTGCCGCAGCTGTTACGGCAGCCGGACTCTCCGCCACTGGTGAAGGCCCGTGTGCTCAAGT
>JAUZSZ010000134.1:25796177-25808538 GCA_034780575.1 Labeobarbus marequensis
ATGCATGTATATATTTAAGAAAAATGTGTTATGTTTATATATTAAATATGTTTATATATTATATGAATTATATGAATGTAAATACATGTAAATATTTTCAAAATAGATGCTGTATGTGTGTTTATATATACATAATAAATATACACAATGCTTTTATTTTGGATGCCATTAATCATGATTAAATATTAACTATATATAATATTTATATATAATTATAGTTATAAATATGTGTGTGTGTGTGTGTGTGTGTGTGTGTGTGTGTGGTGTGTAGATATATATAGATATATGTAAAATACATATGTATGTTATTCCAAGTAATCCAGAAAGTTTAAATAAATAAACTATGATAAAACAATATTCTAGAATTTATTGAACACTAGAAGTCCTTCATTTTAATTTTAATTAATTTTATCTTAATTTTTAGTAATTGTCATGCACTTTTTAAAAAAGTTTTCATATATTTCTAAATACTTTTAATTTGTTTAATTTTATTTGAGTCTTAGTTATAGTTTATTCAGTTAGTAATTTTAGAGCTTTAAACTTATCTCAGTTAATTGCCAAGACAACCAGTTCTAATTTTCTTATATTTTCTTATCTTCTTATCTGATAATATAAATATTTTTCTTATATTTTCATTTTTAGTTTTTGATCTGATATTTATATTTATAAATGTATATTTATTTTATTTCAAAGAGCAAAAATGTTTTTAATAATTTAGTTTTTCTTTAGTTTTTGATGACAGTGACAGCACCAATTAAAGGAACAGCAATATTGTTAATGATATTTTTCACTTTTTGGTGACTCGAACACGTTAGCTAGCAGTCTGTTAGTCTTATCCTCAGATGTCCCTTCAGTGACCGCCTGATTCAAATTACACACCTTCTCCGTCCTGCCAGCTCTAATCTGATTGGCTGACTTTGTGCAATTCCCTGAAATAAAAGCATGATTAGTCCAGTGGGAAATGAAGTGGTGTGAACAAGACACAGCGAATGCTTTTGTGAATCACATAACTTGTCAGGCTAGCAGCTTCAAACCTCTCAAAATCAGAAGGAAAGCGGCACTGAAATAGCAACATATTAAAGATTTGAAGCACTTTCACTAAACGATGTAATTATAGGGCATTTTTAAAGTCAAGTATGTTTTAAGAGAACACGCTGTGTGTTTATGTGATCATTTTGCCATCTGCTGTTGTCAGCAGCGGCTGCAGTTTCATCTTCCCCCGCAGAATCCATGAAATCAACTGTTAGAGACACAATGACGGGCAGACGACAAGCCCAAACTTGAACACACACACACACATCTCGTATCTTCTGTCTGCAGAATCTGTTTGATGTTCATCTGTGTGTCTTTATTGTTCTGTGTGTGTGAAAGTAAAACGTTCAGAGAGTTCAAACCCTTTAGGGAAACATTTCATTTATCCAGAGCTGTGACGGTGCCACTCGTTCGTACTTGGGTTATTATAGTAAACTAGAGCTAAAAAATAAATAAATAAATGAAATGCAAAATAAACCAACTAATAACCAAAATAAGCTTTAACTGAAATTAAATTAAAATGAAAAATATATATTTCAGCTAGTTTTAGTTCAGCGTGATGTACTAAAGTAACTACAACTAAAACTTAAAATAAAAATTAAAAACTGTATACACATTTAAAAACAAAATGGCAATTGAAAAATAGTAGCAATATTAGTAAAGCTATAATAATATATTAAATAATAATAACTTTTTTAGTAATTTTGTGCTGTGCTCTTGTCATTTTTATTCTTTTTTTTAATATTTCAAAATAGCTCTAATTTGTTCATTTCAGTTCATGTTTTCACTTATTTTCAGTTACTCTTTCAGTTATTTGTTATTTCAGTTATTTTTTTATTCATTTGTGATTTTCTTCATCTCATATATTTTATTTCAATTTTATTTCAGCTTTATTTCAATGCATGACTTCATTGATTTTAACGATAACTACACTAATGTGATGTACTAAAATTACTACAACTAAAACTGAAATAAAACATTGAAAAATATATAGACTAAAAAAAACTAAAACTAAAAAAACTAAAAAAATGACAATTACTAAAACTTCAAGAAAAAGTAAAATGAAATTAAAAATGGAAAAATAGAAAAAGTAGAAAATAGAAAAATAACAACTAATTCAAACTACAATAGTATTTCATAATGTTATATGCTTTTGTCATTTTTTTAGATGAAAAAAAATCTAAATAGCTATAATTTGTTCATTTTAGTTTTTTTTTTTTTTTCTTTTTTCAGAACCAAAATTTCAAACTATTCAACTCAATAACACTGGTTCATACTTAGCTAGAAATTGCTGGCAAAATTGTGTCTTGAAATGATAAATTCTCCAGTTGATAATATTAAGGAACATCTTTAACTGGAACAATGATTTCTAAATGAAGCAAGCACTCTTTTGTTGTTGTTTTTTTTGTTTAGTCAGTCATTATAATTAGCTGTATACTGTGTGTGTGTGTGTTAGCTGAGATCTCACCTGATGTGTCATCTGATTCCAGACTGCTCGTCAGATGTGGCTCTGCAGGTGATGACATCACGTTGCCAGGGGAAACGCTCCTGTGTGGTCCGTGCCTCGACACAAGAGTTCGGTGACCCCTGTTACCACGGCACCCACAAATACCTCAGCGTCATACACACCTGCGGTGAGTTACACACCTCAACACATCATCCTCACACACCTCCAATCTCTTCAGTGACTATACTACACTGAGCAACGGCTCACTCTGCATCACTCAAGCCATGCCTGAGCACTCATAATTCAAAATGAACAAAAAAATTATAAAAATTACAAATATATATATAGAATTATATATAGAATAAAAATATATAGAATTACAAAAATATATATGAATTATTTAAAATTATAAATATATATTATATATATATAAAGTTTTTTCATGTTTTGCTTTTAATTATTTATTTATGGCTAAAATGACAGTAAACAATGAAAGTATTATTGCTCATATTGTTTATTAATAAAAAAATTGGAACAAAATATTTTACAACAAAAATATTTAAAACTGTATAATAAAGCTTTTCATGTGTTGCTTCTAATGATTTATTTATGACTACAACAACAGAAATATACTAAATGTATTGTTTATTAATATCTAAATTAATAAAATATGACAAAAATATGATAATATACTATAAAATAAATCTAAATATTAGTTAAAATAAAAAAATATTAAAACAAACAACATTTAAAATTGTATAAAAAAAGAAGGCTTTTTCTTTGTTGCTGTTAATGATTTATTTTATGGCTAAAATAACAGAAAACACTGAATGTATTGTTTACTCATATCTTTAAATAAATTAATTAAATAATTTTTATCTAGATCAAAACATATTTAAAATGAATTATATCAAAGTTTTTTTGTTTTGCTTTTAATAATTTATTTTATGGCTAAAATAACAGAAAACTTTGTAAACAAGAGTATTGTTTACTCTTATGCTAACTATTAACTATTATATATATCTAAATAAATATATATATCTGACAGCCTTTAATATTGTTTGTAATCTGCCCTAAATAATGAAAATTTCCTTCATGTCATATTTTGAATTTCAGTGCATTAAAATGTATGAGGGAATAATTGTAAAATGCAGCTAAATATTGTATCATTAAATTGATCTATTGTGAATTTTCTCTGCTATTTTGTATCAGTTTTTTAGAATTACTCAAACACAGACTATTCTTAAATGACCTGTTCTGTGTTGCTTGAATATGATTTTATGTAATTACAGTAAAGCACATGAATAAATCTACAGAGCTGTGAGACATGTGTTTGAACACTAGAGGGCAGTGATCCTTTACAGCTGGACTATTCATGAATATTGTGTGTGTGTGTGTGTGTGTGTGTGTGTTTGTGTGTTAATTATAAGAAACCAGTTAAAAACTCTATATAAAATCTAGTTTATAACTTTGAGTTAGAGATTTGTTCAGATCACTAACCCTCACTACGTGTCAGTATGATCAGTTGCAGTCATACTGTGTGTGTTGATGATTCTGCAGGGTTTCAGGATTTCTTTTTGACTGTAATCTGGTTCCTGTCAGTCCAAAAGCCACCTCCAGACCAGACATCAGAACCATTCATCTGTCTGTCCAAATACATGTCACAGACTATAAAGAGTCATGTTTCTGTACTTTCACAAGTTGTTATTACAGCAATCATGGTTATCGTGTTTGGGAAGAGTGTGGTTTGGTTGTGAAAACAGACCGAGTTCAGTGTGTTTGTTTAAGAGTAGATATCAGCTAGGCTGTGATTTCAGATGTAAAACCAGACTCATATGTTCATGTGTGAGTGATTGTGATGATTTAATGATGTTGATCGAACATATAATCATGGAATCTAGTTTTTCGGCAGTTAGGATGCTGCAGTGAGATAAAAACAAGTTTTTCGGCTTCCTGTGCGTCTGAGTTGGCGTGTGTTTATGCTTCAAATCAGATGAATGTAGGTTTTTTTGTAAGATTGAATGTAGGTTTTCTAGGTGATTGAATGTCAGTCAGGCCCGACCGACACTTTCCTTGTACTCTAACTATTTCCTGTCCCAGAAATCTGATGAAACACCAAGCATCCCTCGAGGAGTCAAAGCTAAAAAAAAAGATAAATATTTATTTATTTATATAATATTTATTCATAATATTTATTTATAATAATTAATATATGAATAAACAATTTTTAGTGTATTTTTGTTATTTTAGCCATTAAATAAATCATTAGAAATCACAAAGCTTTATATTATACATTTTATTTATTGATTTTTTTTTTTAAATTAGAAATTTGTATGAATTATGAACATAAATATGTATATATTTATTAATTTGTTTTATATATTAAAATTATTTATTGTATATATATATATATATATATATATATATATATATATATCATTTATTTAAAATTAAATAAATATATTAATATAATAAATATATATTATAAAATATATATAAATATTAATTTAAATATATTCCTATTTTTTATTAAAGAAAGAGTTTTATTAAGAATGAGTTTTTGACCTATTTCCTCTCTAATGTCTTGTAAATAACAAATATCTGAATTAATAATATTTATAAATTATTATAAAATATTTATATATTATGTATATAAATATTGCATTTATTAATTAATTTATGTATTTTATATATTATGATTGTTTAATTAATTAATTTATGCATGCATTTATTTCTTTACTTTTAAAATGTATTTTATAAGAATGTTCATTCATAGACTTTATTTATAATTAAACATACTATTATTTATAAATATTATATATGCATTTATTCACTTGTTATATATTTTGAAATTATTTATGTACAAAAATTATTTGTTAAGAAATATTATTTATATATTTTATGTATATTTATGTATAAAAGGTATTTTGTTCTATTTTATTTGTAAACTTGTAAAAGCAAAAAGTGTACGAGTACCACTAATTAAAGCATTTTTCTTCAGAAATGAAAACCAAGAAATGTGATGATTGTGATGAAATGTGGATGGATTTGAGGTTATGAGGTTCATATTCGTGGCTCCATCAGTGTGACTGACGGAGAATTTGAGTTAAATGAGCATGACTAATGTCTTCAAAACCACTGACAACATTCAGCTCAGGAGAAATGGACAGAAACGAGTTGGATCATGTGACCCAAGAGAGCGAGCGGAGGTGTTTTGGTCTATTGCAGCATACCATTGCCCTTAAAAGGCATTGAATTTGATTAGCTTTACGATCCAAACATACGGTGCCAGCTCTGTTTGCACATGCTAAGTACAGTCCTCACTTTCTGTGTTTGATCGTTTGGAAGTTACGAGACACTTGGAGGAGCCGAATTGATTTATTCACTGTTTGAAAGAGTGCTGGAGTGTTTGAGAGAGAGCACGGCATACTGGGATATTGGCAGCGTGTGGGCAGCACGTTCACACATGTGAAGTGCCGCTCGATCGGTGGGTCAGTCGGGGTGCGGTTGAGGTCAGAGGTCGTCTGTATATCTGCGGATCAGCCAATAGGAGGCCAGCAGGCTTCAGTCCAGCACCGAGTGTGTCAAACGCCACACAGCAGGATTGTGTGAATGTTTGCGCGCCTTCGCAAACAATCGGCTCTTGTGTGGCGGTTTTTGGCCTCCTGATTGTTTTTCTTGGGTCTGAACTATATAAGCTTCTTACACACACTTTACTGCTTTAAAGCTGGTCCATCATGAAGAAGATGCGATGAAGAAAGTTTAGAGAATGCATTGGTCACTTTTCCATATGAGTATTTGAAGTCTTCTGAAGATATGCAGTGTCGTCTTATGATGAACAAACTGAAGCTTAAGTTGTTATTCACACAATCTTCCCCTTCTGTGAGCTGCTGATCATTCAGTCAGATGAACTCACCAAACGATTCAGTCTGATTCGTCAAAGCATTTGTGAACCGAATCAACTGATTCATCACTCAAAAGAATGATTTGTTCACAAATGCTTCTCTCACAGTGTTATTTTACAATTATTTAATATTATATTATTTACAATTTTGAATGAGCTTGTTTTTGTTTTTATTTTAAATTAAGTTTTAGCAATTTTCTAATGTACTTTTGTCATTTTATTAGTTCTTTTAGATTTCTATATAGCTTTAATTTATTTTTATTTAATTTTTGATAAGTTTAGTACTTAATTTCTGTGCTATTATAGTATTTAATATTTTGAATGAGCTTTTATTTTTATATTTTCAGTTTTCATTTTCATTTTAGTTTAAGTCTCAGGCATTTTATTTTGTGCTCTTACCATTTTTTTTTATTTATTTATTTATGCTAAGCTTTTAACATTTTTATTTCAGGTGTAATAATTTTATTATTTTATTATACATTTTATTTAATTTAGTTGCCAAGCCAACATTTCCCATTTTTGTTTACATATTATTCATTTTTCATCTGATATTTATATTTTATTTCATTTCAGCTATATTTCAATTTTTATGCTTTTTTATGGATTTTTTTTTAGTTAACAATAACAACACTGTTCTCTCATTAAGTCTTTAAAAAGAGCTAGAACTGATGTTCAGAAACTAAATATTGTCTGTTTCTTGTTCAAAACTATCATATCACTGCAGATGACTTGAAATATAGTGCACAAATTATATGGACCACTTTTGTTCTCGTTTTATAGTGCCTTTTACACCGTAAATGCTTCTGTCACCATATATTGTAATTGCATGGAAAAGAGTTCTTCAAACTTTCTTTTGTGTTCTCTGGCTGAAAAGAAAGTCATACAGGTTTGGAATGACATGAGGGTGAGTTAATGATGACAGACTTTTTTTAAATTTTTAGGTGAACTGTCCCTTTAATCATAAATTGGCTGTGTTTTTCCTTTTTGGATTGAAGTCAAAGTAAAGTCAGCGTGAGAGAGAGAGAGACAGAGACAGAGAGAGATCAAAGATCCAAAGCCACAATCTCCACTGAATGAATCTCTAATGTCACTTCCTGTTTCTTTTTGTCTGGCTTTGTGTGACACACTGAGTCAAACCTACACGCCCCCTCCAGCGCAACTCCAGCCCCTCTTGCTGTGTGTGTGTGTGTGTGTTTGTGTGTGTGTCCGTGTTCACGGAGGTGCTCAGTGCTGCTCTCTCGCTGGAGAGAAAGCCGTGAATCAGGAGACACGAGCTGGAGAAAGAAAGGCAGGAGGTCACATGAGACTCTTGAGGAGTTTGGCCGTGTGTTTGGAGTTGGAGGAGTGTTGTGGAGTTTTGTTTCACGGCTCGAGCCTCTGTGTGCGACTCTGAACACACGTGAGCACAGGTAGACGCTGACCGGAGGACAGACTGAAAGAGAAAACAGTGTGAGCAACAGATTTCCATCATGTGTTTGTAAGTGAGCTTCTGATTTTTATACTGTGAGTGTGTGTGTTTGTGTGGGATTTTTCTTTATAAAGTGACTCTTTGAGAGGATTTGAATGTTCACGTGTTCACTAAAGCATCACTAGTACTATTATTTCTAGAAGTTGGTGATTTGAACAAAATGAGCCATTGTATTATGGTGCCTATACTGGTCTTACTACAGACATGAGCGATGATCGTGAACTCTTTTATGTAAATAACCACCTAGCAACCGCATAGCAACATGTTCCAACATTATAGCCATGACACAAATATATATATATATATATATATATTTTTTTTTTAAGGAGGATAATACTTTTATTCTGTAAGATTAATTTAAATTGAACATTAAATTATAATGTATTTTATATATAAATATATTTATCATATAAAATATATAGTGTAAATATATTTATTTGAAAAAATTAACTTTCTAAAATCTTTCTACAAACCAAGAAAAATGCATCACACTTTCCTCAAAAATATGAAGCAGCACAACTGTTTTCAACATTGATAATATTCATAAATGTTTCTTGATCAGCAAATCAGCATATTAGAATGATTTCTGAAGGATCACGTGACACTGAAGACTGGAGGAATGATGCTGAAAATTCAGATTTGCATCATAGAAATAAATTACTTTTTACAATATATTCATATAGAAAAGACATATTATAAATGTTAAAAATATTTCACATTTTTACAGTCATATAAGTGCAGCCTTGGTGAGCAGAAGAGACTTCTTTCAGCATATTAAATAAATATCAGCACATCGGATCATTTTTTTCCAGTTTACTTTTTCCTGTTTATGTCCACTGTATTTTTTTTTTTTTTTTTTACTACCACATACAGTCAAACCAAAATTTATCAAACACATTCAACATTCTCATCATCACAGTTTATTCACTGTAGTTTAAAAAAATGTAATAAAGGATGACAACAACTCTGAGGTAAACTGTGTCAGAACAAACTGATCTTGATAATGTCAGATAACTTTGACAGAAAGGTATGTAACAAAACCTGGTCAGGTCAGAGTGTCAAATGAAAATTTTGCTCCCAAATTTTTATCAGTTTTACTGGTAGAATAATTTTTGGATATAATATGTCACAGTTTTACTTTATTTTGCTATCCTCACATAACATAAATGTCCTGCACCCACTAGTAAAAAACAAAACAAAATTCTAATTATATCTGGAGTCTGAATTTTTTTGGTTTGACTGTATATAGTTGTGCTCCAGTTTTAATTGATTTAATCTGCTAGAAACAGTTTTTTAAAATAGAAAAAAATCAGTATGCCCTAAAGTGAGAGAGTCGTGGAAATTCAGTGGCCAGAAGGTGTGGAAACTCTGTTTGCTGAAGTCTTTCAGAGACGCTTGGCAAACATCTTTATGAAGTCTATTAATTATAAAGCTTTGAATTTACATTGTGACGCATTCCTCCTTTAATAAAGCGTTCAGCTAGTCCTAATAACAGCGGTCTAACGGGAGGTGTCAGGTAACGGGTGGAATAGGGCTGAGTTTGTGGCGTGAGGCTCTGAACACAAGGCTGTTCTGTTGGAATGGGATTTCAGGAATGCCGAGTTCACACGACACACAGGAACATTTCTGTGACAGGAGCGCTGAATTATGCAGTTACACTGATTTCTTTACTAAAGACTCCTGTGTTGCATTTTGACCAGGTTTGCAGATGTCTGACATTTTTTGATTTCCTTCTTTATTTTGGTTCAGTAAAGACAAGTGGACATGCGTGCTATAGAAATGGTAATGTATGATATTTTTCTCCTCAGTTTGTGTTGGTGTGTGGCGCTGTGTGTCCTGCCGTCTGTGTTTGCGGACGTTGAAGACGCTTCGCTGCTGGGTGGGTGGCAGGACGTGTGGCTCTTCCGCTTGTTCCTCAATGTTTTGAGTTATGCCACCATCATCATCCCTGGATATTTTCTTATCAGCTACTTCAAACGAATCAATTATCTCGAAACAGGTTTGTTGAAGTAACCCACCCTGAACACACATACTGCTTGTGTCGTTTCCAGACCCAGATGAAGCAAAGTCAAGTTTATTTTTCCCCTCTTATGTCAGCTATAATTTTTTTTCCCCTCTTATGTCAGCTATAATTTTTTTTTCCCTACTTATGTCCTCTATAATTAAGTTTTTTTCTCACTTATTGATTTTCTACTTATGTTCACTGTAATTTATTTTTTCCCTATCTCTTTTTTTTTAAGGTTCATTGTATTTTTCCCCCTACTTTGTCCACTATAATTAATTTTTTTCCAACTTATTTATTTTTTTACTTATGTCCACTATAATTAATTTTTTTCCAACTTATTTATTTTTTTACTTATGTCACTATCATTTTTATTTTTTTACCACTTATTTTTTCCTACTTTTGTCCACTATATTTTCTCCCCTCTTTTTTCCTATTAATGTCCACTGTAATTTTTTCCCACTTTTTTCCTACTTATGTAAAAAATGTCAAAATATATATTTTAAGTTATTTTTCCTGCTTATGTACACTATAATTTATTTTTTTAAACACTTATTTTTTCCTACTTATGTTCACAACATTTTTTATTTTTCCCCACATATTTTTCTCTTACTTATATACAATAAAATGTATTTTTTCCCCAGTTCTTTTACACTTATGGCCACTATAATTTTATACAAGGTTGCGTGCATCAAAACGGTCATAATTTAGATTATTGTTACCGTTTTCCATTCTCTCTCAGTTAAGCAATGCATTTGTATTTCAACCTGAACATAGTTTAAAGTTGTCAACACAACATTTAATGTATGCATTGTTGCTGCTGCAGCTCCAGTGTTCAGAAACTGACAGTTTACAGTAAGTACTCGTCAAGCCTGTTGCTTGACATACTGCTGATGTTTCTGTAGGTCGTGGGCTTTGTTTTCCTTTCATAAAAACGTGCGTGTTTGGGAATGAATCTAAGACTGGACTGCTGGATGATGCTTCACCGGCGGCCAGAAACGAGTCTGAATCCAGTTCATCTGCTCGACAGGCCGTCAAACTCATCTTCTGTGCTGCTGGCCTCCAGGTTATACATTCATTTGACACCACACTGGATCATTTAACTATACGCACAAGTTAATATTATACTGTGTGTGTGTGTGTGTATATACATACAGTGCCTTGTGAATGTACCCCTCCATACCCCTTCATTTTTGTTTCACATTTTGTTATGTTGCTGCCTTATGTTAAACTGCTTTAAAATACTTTTTTTCCCCCACATCAATCTACACTCCATACACCATATTGACAAAGCAAAAACAAAATTGTCACTACTTCGTAAATTTATTAAAAATAAAAACTCAAATAAGTACATTGCATAAGTATTCATACCCTTAACTAAATATTTAGCTGAAGTACCTTTACAGCCTCAAGTATTTTTTGTTTGATGCGAAAAGCTTTGCTCGTCAGCATTTGGCAATTATCTGCCATTCTTCTCCTCACCTCTTCACCTCTCAAGCTCTTCGAGCTCTGTCAGGTTGGATGGGGGCAGACGCACATTTACAGGTTTCTCCAGAAATATCTGATTCCAAAGCCCTTCTCCATCAATTGCTCAGTTTGGCCAGGAGGCCAGCTCTAAGAAGAGTCCTGGTTGTTTCAAACTTCTTCCATTAAGGGTAACAGAGACTACATGCTTCTGTGAACCTTCAATGAACTACAATTGTTTTCTGAACTCCTACCCAGATGTGCGGCTTGATGCAAACCTGTTTCTGAGCTCTACAGACAGTTCTTTTGACCTCAGGGCTTGTTTTTTGCTCTGATGTGCATTAACAGCTGTCGGACCTTTTATTAAGACGTGGTGCCTTTCCAAATCATACCCATTCAATCGAATTTGCCACAGGTTACCTTCACTCAAAGTATAGTAACACCTACAAGCAATATGAATGCTCCTGAGCTAAATTTCAACTGTCCTAGATAAGGGTGTGAATACTTATGCGGTGGAATCGTTTACCTTTATTTTTTATTTTTTTTTATTAAATTGCAAAGATGTTAAAAACCTGTTTTTTGGTTTACCATTATGATGTATGGAGTATTTGTCAAACAGATTGACTTAAACTAGATTAAAGTGAATAAGACTTAATATTTAGTTGCAGATCCTTTGCTTGCAATAAAACATCAAGCCTGTGACCCGTTGACATCACCAAACTTTTGCATTGTTCTTTTGTGATGCTTTTCCAGGCTTTCAGCGCGTCTTCTTTCAGTTGTTGTTTGTTTTGAGGGGTTATTCCCTTCAGTCTGATCTTTAGCAGGTAAAAGGAATGCTCTATGGGGTCCAAGTCTGGAGATTGATTGTCCAATCAGTTTGATTGCATCTTTCTTTAAATTGGCAGACAAAATATTTCTGTAGACTTCGGAGTTCATTTTTCTGCTGCCGTCGTGTGTTACATCATCGATGAAGATTAATGAGCCCGTCCCAGAAGAAGCCATGCAAGCCCAAGCCATGACATTACCTCCACTGTGTTTCACAGA
>JAUZSZ010000134.1:25916642-25935992 GCA_034780575.1 Labeobarbus marequensis
TGCTAAAGCACCACTTAACATGAATCTCAAGGCTGAAATGGCCTCATAACACCTGTTTCAATTTAATGGGAATAAGTGAAACCTTACGCTTTATTATTTTCAAAACTGCTATGGTGTGTTTCATTGTTATGGTTTATCTAACAGTTTAAGGCTTCTGAATCTGAGAACTAAACGCATTGCTCTGTCGCTCCATAACTCTTGTCTTCACAGGTCTTTGAATGCTTTAACCGTCTGCCAGACAGTGTTCTCACAGCAAAGGAATGCCACTGTCTACAGAATAAAGACAGACACACTGCTCTTTCTGACATACAGTAGAGTATCTCTCATGTCTTTGACATCTATCAGTCCAGGACTCTGAATCCAGAACTAAGATGTCTGCACTGGAGCTGCATGGATGGAGAACAACAGACAACTGATCGTTCGCTGCAAAAAAAAGGCAAGATATTCGGCAGGTACACTTTTACAGTGACTCACAGAATAATGGCCTTGCTTTGCAAACCTAAACATCCTAACACACATCTGTGCACCATGTTAGAAATGGTACAAACTGCACCTTGGTTTCCACTAAAAATTATCTTAAATAATTCACAGCTCCTTAAAACAAGATCCATTTTCATAAAATAATTTTTATTTTATTTTAGAGAATAAATATATGGAATCAAGTTTATTTTTTTCAAACTGACTAGCAAATTGTGCATTTAAATCATTAAATTGTGACAAGATTTATGTTTAAAACTTTATGTACTAGGTAAGAAAAAATAATGATATGTCTCATAAGATAATTAGATTGTAGATTAGATAATTATATACATTGCATCTATCTATATTATGATATGATTTTATATATGTATGAAAGACAAACAAAAATTGTTAGAAATAGTATTTTAAATTAGAAATAGTATTTTATAAATCATATTTTATATCAATATTTAGAATATATTCTTTATATATTCTAAATATAGATATAAAATGATTTATAAAATAAATCATTATAAATGTTCAATTCATAATGTACTTTAATGTCTGTTTTTAATAAAGAGACAATCAAATGAAAGTGGAAACGTTGCTCTTTTAAAAACTTAAATCATAATAAACTGTTGAGATTTATGCTATAAACAATAGGTAAGATATACAATTTGGTTTAGAAAATAGATTGTTATATTATATATTTACACACATGGAATATAATTTCTTTACATCTTATAAAATTTTGCATCTAAATATAACATGTTTCTTGTTTTAAGGATGTTTGTACTGGAAAACAATAATAAAATAACGATTAAGTAAATTATTTTCCGCGTTTAAGATCTTGACGTGACATGAAATCAAAGGTGAATTAATTTGTAATTTTGTAAATTCAAAAGCAATTGTGTGAATCAGACACCGTGACTCATTTTCTTTTATGAAACACCAATTTGACATGAACGGGTGGATTTGAGATGCTCTTCTCCTGATTGTGGGTGTGTCGCAGTCATCATCAAGTATTAACTTAATTACTTACATGAGCGATCAAATCATCACTAAAGAATTATGGGATTTTTCGGGGACATGTTTACGGTTATAGTGTTCTAGAAACAGCAAGAGAGGAATCTTGAAAAACCAGCAGACTTATAAAGGATCATTTTATGTTAAATACAACTTAAGCTCTACATTATAGCCATGTCTGTGGTATGCTGTCGATTACAAAAGCAAATCATTTTGATTCATCCCTCAGTTTGCATAAACGGATAGAAAACAAGTTCACAGTAATGCACTTACAGTGGAAGTTAGATGTCAGGGGTATCAGAAGTTTTAAAAGCAGAAATGTACTTTGAGTAAAAATTAAGTTGAGTAAAAAAACTGAGTAAAAATGTGATCTGTATAGTTGTCTAAAACATCAGGAGATATTTCAAGTAAACACTCTAAAAAAATAAAGTGTGCAAAAGGGGGTTTTCACTGTGATGCCATAGAAGAACCATTTTTTCTTAGTCTAAACATCTATACATTTTAATAATCTAAAGAACTTTTTTCCATTATAAAGAACCTTTTGTGCAATGAAAATGTTCCATAAATGTTATAGGTTCTTCGCAGAATTATGGATGCCAATAAAGAACCTTTATTTTTTTGTGAAAGTGCCCCCACCCCCCTCAAAAAAGATTTTAGACTGACTAAAAATACTCCCCTCTGCCAAATCTCATTTACACGGCATGACAGGTTTGACATATCAAGCACATGTTGGTCATTTCCTCACACAAATGTCATACACAACTCATATGGAATATTTTTAATATATTTTTGTCTTTTTTTTTTTTTTTTTGGATCCTCAATATATCATCTTTTGTGTTTCATGTTAACAAGAAAATCAAATGAGTACTGAATCACATAAAGATGGATAATTTCATTATTTTGTGGGTAAACTAACAATTTAACACTTGCGCGACATGCTGTGCAGGGTTATTATCAGTAATTAAGAGGATGTTTACATGAAACCATTCTCAGATAAGAATGGAAATTTTTATGCGTTTTGGCTGTTCATTTACACGACAACAAAGTTTTGGGGGACTGAAAACACAAACTTTTGAAAACGCGTTTCAGCATGCAATTTTTTGAAAGCGATACCATTATCGTCTTCGTGTAAACTACAAAAAACACAAATTTGCGAAAACGGTGACATGCGCATGCGAAGACCCTAACACAATGACCTCCGTTTTGCTCTCATTAAGATGTAAAAAGTTTGAAGAGAACCAAGACTTAATAGCATACAAACACATATTCAGTGATCCCAAGCCTCTTTGATCATTTTTCCTCAAGGGCAGATAGATTTGGGTGTCATCAGCATAGAAATGAAATGACACCCCGTGCTTGGTAAGGATGGACCCCAGAGGAAGCATATATAATGAGAACAGAACAGGGGCCAAAATGGAGCCCTGAGGAACTCCAAAATGCAAGATGGAGCTAGATGAAGAAAAACCATCAAGATAAACAGAAAACATTCTGTCTTCAAGATAGGATTTAAACCAGTCAAGAGCACGACCTGTGATGCCCACACAATTTTCAAGGCGTGATATAAGGATTCTATGATCGATGGTATCAAACGCAGCACTTAAATCTAATAATAAAAGTATCACAGAGTCCCCCGAATCTACAGATAATAAAATATCATTCAACACTTTTAAAAGTGCAGTTTCAGTGCTATGATTTTTCCTAAACCCAGATTGAAATTTTTCAAAAATATTATTTGACTCTAGGAAATTTTGCAGTTGTAATAAAACAGCCTTTTCTAAAGCTTTTGAAAGAAAAGATAAATTTGAAATGGGTCTATAATTTGATAGGACAGTAGGGTCAAGATTAGATTTTTTAATCAGGGGTTTAACAATTGCATGCTTTAAGTATTTTGGGACGGTCGCTGTAAAAAGAGACTTGTTTATTATACCCAAAATACTTGGCCCAACAACATCTAAAACCTGGAGCAAGAACCGTGTGGGAATTATGTCTTGCGAACATGTAGTAGGTTTCAACTGCTTAATAATATCTTGAAAAGTGTTTAAAGAAATTGTCTGAAATTCATTTAAAGTGGAAGTACAAGGAGAGGGGACAGACCAGTCACAATTTGAAGGTATAATATGCTGTCTTATATCAACTATTTTATCTGTAAAAAACTTAAGAAAACTATCACATACTGCAGGTGATGCATTTAAACAGATATTACTAGTCGGATTTACAACAGAATCCAAAATATTAAAAAGGGTTTTAGGTTGGTGACAGTTCTTAGCTATAATATCTGAAAAATATTGACATTTAGCAGCTTTAACAGATTTTTGATACCTGATTAATTGATACCTTATATCTTCTAAATGCGAATTTTGTCACTGTTTTGGAGCACACTGGCTTATAGATAACCTTGAGACTAACATATTGAAACTAACACAAAAAAATTTAAGTTTGATTTCACGGGGACTTTAAAGTATCAAAACTGCAGCTCGCACCTATAATAAACAGAGCGTTTGTTGATGTGGATGCTAATATAATTAACGTTCTTGGTGTGAACAGGCCTTAACTAACTAATTTTAGGCTTGATTATAGTTTAACTTCTGTAAATTATGAGTAGCTTGTACCTTAACAAAGAAGGTTCGTTCTGGTCTGTAACCTTATGACATCAGTAATGTGTTTTTTTGTTAAATGCTAATACATCTGTCTCTCTCCTTCTCTCTCTCTGTAGGTGGTTTCTGGGGAGTTTACAGAGGACAGTGAGTTGTATAATTTCTCTCTGCAGGCAGGAGATGAATTAACCCTCATGGGCCAGGCAGAACTGCTCTGCGTCCAATCGACTCGCGAGAAATCCCGCCTGACTGCACTGCTGCGCCGACTGGGCAAAGCAGGCGGAGCTCTGGGACGTCCCGCCCGCACGAAGATGCCTTGTTTGATATGCATGAACCATCGGACCAACGAGAGCGTCAGTCTGCCATTCCAGTGCCGCGGGCGGTTCTGCACGCGTTCGCCGCAGGAGCTGCAGATGCAGGGAGGCGAACACACTGTGCGCAGCATCATCGAGCGTGTGCGTTTGCCCGTGAACGTGTCCGTGCCGTCGCGACCTCCTCGCAACCTGTATGATCTGCACGTGATCCGCGAGGGCCATCGATATAAACTCCTCAGCATCATCAGCAAAACTGTCGTTCTCTGCTGCATACTTCGCAAAGAGGAAGTCACGCCGTCTCACTTCCTGTTATTAACGGACATGCCTCGCTTCACTCTGCCGGAGGGTTTATTGCGCGCGGACGCTTCCTACCAGCAGGTGGTGCTACAGTGTGCTCTACGTTGCCAGGAAAGCTTCGATCCTGACGATTACTCGCGTGCCATTCGTGAGGTAAAGACGGATTTCTCCGAGGAGTGTCTTAGTCCGCGGCGGATTCGGGTGTGTGTTCAGGGCTACGGGCGCGACGAGCCCGGGACGTCCCTGCAGAGACTGTCTCTGTGCGTGTATGGAGGCGGAGCCGTCACACACGCAATCTCACACGGCTGCAGAGACTCGCTGGTTGACTCACACACGCTGCCCTCTAGTGACGGAGATGAGCGAGAATACGTCATGCCCGATTGGTCGACGGAGACGCAGGAGATTCCGTACGAGGAGCTCTGGACCAATCAGGGTTCTGGAAGTTTCGGGGTGACGTCTGAGAGCGCAGTGAAGGCGGAGCATAACCTCATATCCTTCCACTCCACTACCACGTCATTGGATGGAACGGTGGGCTCCACCCACGTTGCCATGGTGCAGATGGAAGCAGGAAGGGTGTCGAGAGTATCGACTCCACCTCCTGTCCCACCCAAATCTGAAGCTGTAAGCAGCCATTTTACACAGATTGTCCATTAAAATGTAAAGTTTTAGGGCCATATTTACTATCATCTTGCATCAGCGCAAACACTCTTTTGTTGTTAAAAAGTTACTGTCAGGATTTACTTCATTTTTGTGGCTCACTTTATTGAATATGCATTTGTAGGAGTTTCCCTTTCAATCTGTGAATATTTAAATGAATCACGCAACACAATTTACTAAGATTTGCACTCATCAATTTACTGGTATTTACGGCATTATTTAATGCCAAAAAGCATGTCTTAAAGCAGGTGGTAATTTGTGCTGCTCTTGGTAGACTGCGCTGGTCATTATGGAAATGAGATGTCGCATCTGTGTTCTTTAATGTGCACCTTGTCATTAAATCACCCGCAGAATTTTCCCCTACCATTGGCGCTTTTATGAAATTGCGCTCTAATGATAATTTGCCCTGTTTAGTAAATCTGGCCTATAGCCTCATATTGCTTTAAAAAAAAATTTTTAAACTTACCCAGGTCAAATTTTACCCCAAATCCTGTTTTTTGTTTTTTTTTTGCATTATGACATTATTTTCATGACAATAAGCATGTTTCCCCCTAAATTCTTGTTATTCTTATGTTTGAATTAGATTACATTTAATTTCATTAGACTATCATTACAAAATGAACAACAACAACAAAAAAAGATAAATAATAATCAATGTTGCTATGTTGGGCTGGTCGAGATACTCAAACAAGCATATCAATATTTGTGTCAGACTTTTGGAGGAAAGCAAATGTCAGATGGTTTACTTCAACACATTAAACTGCAGTAGAAAAAAGTATTTTTACTTAATGACACATAGCACAACAATATATTGGCCTCTCTCTCTCTCTCTCTCTCTCTCTATATATATATATATATATACATTTTTTGGAGTGAGATTTTCAGATTTTCATTATTATTATTTACATTCATTTACATTTAGTCATTTAGCAGATGATTTTATCCAAAGCGACTTACAAATTATAAACTAATGCTTTAAAAAAGTAAAATGTAATTTTATCTAGATTTATATATATATATATATATATATATATATATGTAGTTATTTTTCTTGTTTTTTATTAAAAAGAAATAATAATTAACAACAAAGTATAAAAATAATAAAATATATAAATATATAATTTCTTTGTCACTATTGAGTTGGGGGAGAAATATTCTGGACATGTTCTTGACCTGTTTCGTGAGATTCACTCTTTTAGACCATTTTTTTTTAGCATTATTGGGCTCTTGACCCTGAGCTCAGCTGTACTGTAGTTCAGTGATCCTCTTTATTCTCATGAGATTCACTTGTCTTTCACAGTTCTTTTGCTACGGTCCCACACACAAACACACACACATTCATATGTGCTTTATAGCCTATACAGTATCACGCAGCACTGCTGCCCTAGACTAAAGACTAAATTATTGATACTGTTGCTTTTAAAGGCTGAATAATGAGCATACGTTTACTGGAACAGAGCATATACACAGCACGCACACTCACAGAAACATAATCACACATCATCTCAGCCAGTGTTTTTTCAGGTGTGTTTTGAGTCATTCATTGTGTGCTTAATAATGTACACAGCAAAAACATACAGTGACAGTCTTTCAGGTGTTACAGGTCAGGAGGCATTTGAGTGCCATATCTATGTGTTTCATTAACTGATAGAATATTAATATGAGGAGCTACCTGAATGTTTTATACTAACAATACAAGAGGTAAAAGAGTTTTTAGTGTAGCAAGTTAAAATTACTGACATGTTTCACAGTGTAAAACAAACAGCATACAAACAGAGAAATCTCGTCTCATCAGGATGTAGAGCTGGAATTAAAGTCTTTTTGATGCAATTGACTGGAATTACAGCCTTTCTCTTTTACCCTCTTCTCTCTCTCTCTCTCTCTCTCTCCCTCCCACAGACAGAGGGTTCAGGCCTGGCCTGTAATTTAGCTTCCCCCACACACACACACACACAGTCCCTGGTGTATTTGTGGAGGAAGTGAACTGTATCCCAGAATCCCATAGTTGTTCCTCCCAGCAGAGGAAATTTAGACAGCGATAACAGATATTAAAGGAGTTTATCATCGTGATGATCACTGATACAATATTTCCATATTAACCGTAATTAGGAAATAAGAACTTGTAAGCACTGGTTTACTGCAGAATATGTCTGAAACTTTTTTTTTTAAATCAAGAGTTTGAGTTCAGTTTGAGATTTTTTCCCCCTTCATATTGTTATTAAAAAGTTATGAAAAAGATGCACATATATTGATCTCAGAATGAAAGCTTTGTGGATATCAGAATTAAATAAACCTGTTTATATAAATAAAATAGGTTGTATAAAATATTATACACATTATTATATAAATTATATATATATATATATATATATATATATATAATCCATTAAAAACAATTTCCATAAAACAGACCCTTTACTGATTTATAACAAGACTTTGTTTGTTCAGTAATTTACACATCTGCCACAGTAATGTATTTGAATTATCTTCATGGCTTTTATTATATGCAATTATTTGTGATTAATTTGATTCATTAATTGGCTGCATATCATGTAATTAATTCAACTGACACCTGATATAAATTTATAACAGATATTAAATCTGTTAGTGGTCTTAATTTGAATTTTTATAGTATTGTATTCTGTCACGTAAGATGTTTGCCTCTGTTTAATTCTGTTTCTCAACAAATTAACAATGTTCTGTATTTAGTTTCTCAGTTTTTAAAGTTTAGTGTTCAATTTATTTCATAGTCTGTGTTTAATATTAATTGTTCAATATTATGTATTTATTGTTTGATTTTCTGTGTTCAGAATTAATGACACAAGAAAATGGTGTTTAACATTCTGCTGGACCGAAAATGACATTTATTTAAAAAGCAGGTCTTGAGTTGTGAGGGAGACAATAGCGAGACCATAATATAGAAGATGTCACTTTCACTATAATGCAGTAACTGTTCTTTCTTGTTGTTTTGTATGACTTCTCTCTGTCTAGGTGAAAGAGGAGTGTCGTTTCTTAAACGCTCCACCTGTTCCGCCCCGCTGTGCTAAAGGCCCTGCCCCCAGCCCTCCAGTCCCCACCCGCTTGCCTAAAACTCCGCCCACACAGACACTCAACCCAAACCTCTCTTTTTATTCCTCTGGACTGCAAGAAAGGTAAACATGACTATTGGAGGGAATTAAATAGAGCCGTTTTAAATACTTATTGGTTGGAACCAAGTAGGAATGGGAATCAAGAGTAAGTTTATTAATCCATTAATATTTTTTTTAGTGCTTTTGAGGAAATATTCCCCCTCGGAAGCACTGAAAAAAATATTATTTTTGCATTCATTTATTATGAAAAGTTGCAAAAAGGTCCACGCACTAAAGGTAAAAAAAAAAGACAACAAAAAAGCAAATGCGAGATAAAAACCACAGCTCAACATGACCTTCAACACGCTAGACACTCGTATTCGCTTTTTTATTGTACATTTTCACCTTTCTAGCATGCTTTTTTGCAACTTTTTCGGCTGTTTGGATTATTGTGGCTGTATCTTTTTGTTGAGTTTTTGGTGATTTCTTCATTATAACACACCTCTCTCTCTATCATTTCTGCTCCTCGTAGTGGCAGCAACTCTCCATCACCAGACTCTTATTCTTTGTATTGTTACCCCTGCACCTGGGCCGATTGTGTGACCTCTGACCCCAGCGTGAGCCCTGATCCCGCCCAACCCGCCCAGGCCTGTTGGTCCCACCCACGAGGAGGCGGGGCCTACACCTCCAACATCCTCAGTACACCTCTGCTCAGTACAGACTCCGCCCAAAAGAATTACTCCACCTGCCCTAGACCGCGGCCGGTGGCTCAAAACCGCTTTGCACCGTTCGGTGCCCTAAACCCCTTTGCCAATCCGGGACACGCCCACACATCCTCCGATTGGCTCATCACTGGTAGGAACTCTCCAACTCTGATACCTAACCTCATTAGCTCCACCCCCAAGGAGCCTCAAGCCAATCAGGGAGGTTCAGAAGGCGGCCCTGAGACTCCGCCCAGACCAGTCAAGAGTTTAGAGGAGGATGCGGTCATCGTAGATCCCGCCTCCGGATCGGTCGCCGTGGCGAAGGGAGCAGAGGGTGGGGCCGGATCATCTTGGCGACCCCCAGCGGAGCTGTGCTGGCTCTCTGTGGAGGAGGTTTCATCCAGTCTGCGGTTCATCGGCCTTTCGGACGACGTGATTGGTCTGTTCAGCCGAGAGAGGATCGACGGCTCTATTTTCACTCAGCTGACGGAGGAAATCTTGTCGGAGGACTTTAAACTCACCAAACTACAGGTCAAAAAAATCATGCAGTTCATCAAGGGATGGAGACCCAAGATATGAAGGCAGCATCATTATGAATTGAAGGAATGTTTTTGTTTGAGAGACACGAGTACTTCTGCTCAGACTATTTCAGAGGTTTTATAAGTGTGTGTGTGTGTGTATGTGTGTGTCTGAAATACACCTCTCTAATCGAAGGACTGACAGATTGTGACTAATATATTATGGAGCACTATTTGATGTTTTTGTTATGAATATTTTTATTTCTGGGGTGGGATGGTTTTGTGTGCCTTCAGTAGACAGTCAGAACTGATGGTGTGGCTGTTCTGCTGTCTTTCAAGGGTTTACCGACTGTGTTTTGACCTCTTTTGTCTGTTTTCTGGTAACCTGACATGTTTGTCAGTTGGATTTGGGACTTAGATGAATCTCATGAAACAGGTCATATTTCACCAAAAAAACAAAACAAAAACAAATAAAAAACTAAAAATGAATGAATGAATCATCAAATTTAGCTTAAAGAAAATTCTAATTTTAAAGTGATTAAGACCAGTAATTGCATTAAGATTATTAGTATTATTTTGGATTATTATATGTCAATATTTTCTTGATATTTAAGCACTTTTAAGCCCTAAACATTATTAATGGTTGAATTTAATACTCATTCTCGTTACTGTAATGTGGAAAAAAGGTTTAAATACTTTGAAATAAAACAATGGGTTTTTTTCTTCTTAATAAAACAGGATCTAAAGAAGATTATTGAGAATAATCAGAATAAACGAAGAAAAAAAACAACTCAAGTAAAAGTAAAACATGTGAAACCAGTGTTTCAAGAATTTTGGCAAAATGTTCAGGAAAAAATTCCGAGGGAAAAATATAAATAAATATATTTTCCTTGACAGGTTTGATGAGATTCACTCACGTAGAACACAATGTTCTTCTTTCCTTCTGCTCTCATATGGAGCTCATGTCATGCACACAGGAAGTGAGACTTTTTAGGGACTTAAAAATAAAGAGTTTAGTTTGTGATGTACACGCTAATAAGAGCAGCAAGAGTTTACAATCTAAAGAACACGCTGTAATTAGGTGACAGTAATTAAGAGTTAACTAACTACTACAGCCCACGCTGATGGAGGATGTGTGTGAGGTGAGTCAGAGCTGCTGAAATGAGGTTTTAGCCTTATCTCACTGTTTAAAAAATATTTTATCAGCATTTCGGGAACGTTTCTGGAATGCTTATTTAACAACTTCCCCCTCTGTAGGTGCATTTGTACTTTGAATAATATTTAACAATGGTAGTGTGTTTCATTTGTACTGTAATTTCACTATGTATGATTTAATCCTGATGGATCAACTACAGAAAAGAATAAATCAATAGTGCTCAACTGAAAGAAGCGTTTGTTTTTATTTTTTATTTGTTGTTAGGTAGGCCTAAATCATTTCTGGAATACTAGATTTTGCTTACTGCATACACCATTTAAAACTAGTTGTAAGTTACTGATTGAGACTATTTTCATTGGCGAACCAGATAAAAAAGACAATATGTTGTCTAAAATAGTTTAATATTAACTTCATATTGTTCTATAAAATCAATATCAAATTTGCAGTCTTGCTGATATTTGGAAGAACAGCACTCTTGACCATATAAGATTTATTAAATATACATTTAAAATAGAAAAAATATTTTTTTTGGATATTTATATTCATTTTAATAGCATTTTTGCCCTAAACGCACATTATTTTTGACCATTGGCTAACCATAATTGTTTATCCTAGTCAAACAATCAGGATAAAAAGCTAACATAGCTAAAATATAAATATTTCGACTAATATGCCCACATAATTATATCTATACCTTAGTGAGCGGTGTGCATTTGTTTCATCTCTGCAGAGAGAAGACGGTTGTAGTGATGTTAGAAACAATCGAAGTTCTTCCATTTGAAGTTTTAAATTTTGAACGGTACTTGTTCTTGCTAATGCATATTAGGCTTGACAAATAGCTGCAAATTTGTTTTAATACTGTTTTAAAGAGGATTATTGAGGTCCTAAAGGGACAGGATGATAGAATAAAATGAGATGAAGGAACAATTAATGCCATCTCATCGCTCACAGAAGCATTAAAATATTGAGAATTAAATATATAGAGAGAATTAAATCCTTTGAGATAATACTCAGACAAAAGGTTACAAATTTATTATAGCAGAACCATATGCAAACATACAAACTACTATGCTATACAAACATTACATCAAATAACTGTGCAAAATAATAAAAATAATAACTGTGCAAAAGTTTATGTCTCAGCTGAACCTGGACATAATCAGAGGCACGTTGGTTAGAACAAAAATGAAGTTGCACCATTCAGAAATGTTTCTACAGAGAAGTGATGTTTTGAATAATGCTGATAAATATGCTACCTTTAGATTCTTTTTAAAAAGAGTTTATCATGTTGTTGAGAGAGCACAAACCTCATATTTACAAGGATTTTACATAGATATCCTTTCTTTAATAACATAAATATACTGACAAATTATGTACAGGCCAAGTTAGAAAAAATCTGCTTTGTAACCCACAAATGATAAAACACAAAATTGAGGATTTGTAAATAATGCACTACTTTATGTGAGTGAAGGTGACATTTTATAAAATCCCAAACGTTGAGGTCAGAAAACTATAACAGTGGCAAATTTTCACTTGTGGAACCTCTTGCTGGAGTCTTTGGCGTGGTCAAGGAGCAGCTGGCAGGGAGTGAACTGATTACCATAAGCCTCCTCAAAGCGCTTCATTTTCTGGACAAGTTTGTCAGCTCCGTATGAATCAATAAAACGGAATGGGCCTGAAATGTGGGAAAAAAGTGGGTTGTGAAAGTTTACTTTGCAAATCCTTAATTATCCCCAGGCACAATGTGGTGTGCCTCAGGGTTAAGTGCTAGGCCAGCATCAGTTATGATAAATCACTTTAATTACAAGGTGTGTAATGTGTTTGTTACCTCCCAAGCATGGCGGGAAGCCAAGTCCAAACACGGCTCCGATGTCTCCCTGCACGGGGTCGGGAAGGATGCCTTCCTGTAGACACAGTACGGCCTCGTTTACAAAACGGGACACAAGTCTGTACTGAATGTCCTCATCGGCAGAGCTAAAGAGACAAATAGGAGAAAATATGAAGGGTTTCTTCTGAGGCTTTAAGATGCTTGTAAATCATGAAAACCAACTTACACAGCAGGGGGTGCTGTTAGCTTGAAGCTCTTGAGAATATCTTCAGCTCCTGAGTTCACCTTCTTTTCTTTCGACTTTGCTCCGTACACGTAACAACCCTTTCCAGATTTGCGTCCTGAAGTGCATATATACATAAGCAATAACAATCTGACTACTGAATTCAAATATGACAAGAATAGCTCTGCCTTTTTTGTTATAGTGATGATGATCCAGTTTCTGAAATTTAAGACATTATTCCCTGAAAAGTCAAATGCACATTTATGTTTGGGTGAACTATCCCTTTAACTTGCCATCAAATGTTCTGTAAGACCGAACTGACAATTTATGAACACAAAGCTGTATGTGGTTTAACAGATGCACCTTTGAACCCTTTTTGGACCATCATCTTCAAGACCTCAACATTTCCTCCTCCGAATCGCGTTCCAAAAGCCTTGCCAAGATCCTCTGCAACATGAGCAGCCACGTCAATACCGACCTCGTCAGCAAGTGTCGCCGTGCCGACAGGAAACCCGAGTCCTGTTGTGAGGGAATCCAGTTTCTTGGGCCCAACTCCTTCCTTTAGCCAAAGTGATGAGACAGGAAGATTAGAGTTGGCTCATATAATAAAAATAGTTTTGAACAAGCAGTCCAGGTTTAAATAAATTGTACCTAAATTGTACCTTTTATAATGTTAAAAACAATTTCTGTATCATATAAATGCTCTTCTTTTGAACTTTCTATTCCTCAAAGAAAATTGATGATGATAATAATAATAATAACAAAAAATTAAAAAATTATTTAAGCAGCAAATCAGCATATTAGAATGTTTTCTGAAAGTTCATGTTATGAGACAAAAAAAAAGATTTGGTTCATATAATAAAAACTGTTTTGAACAAACAGTCCAAGTTGTGTGGTTCTTCATAAATACACATTTTAACCATAAACAAGCATTCAATCTTTAATTGGAACAAATAAAAATGGTTTTTCCCTGCATAAGCCATTCAAACGCGTAGGAATTTACCTGCAGCACTCGAATGGCCTCGGCTAACATAGGCCCTAGACAACGAGTGGTGTAAAACCCTGGACCATCCTGATGAAATATACATAAAATATAATCACTTACTGTTGCACAGAAAAATCTGAAAATATAAAAGCAGAACGTCTTCGTACCCCCACGACTATGATGACCTTTCCCTGTTTAAGCCCAACAGCCACGGCAGATGCTGTTGTGTCTTTGGAGGTTTTATTGGTGGTGATGATTTCCAGCAGTTGCATTTTATCCACCGGAGAGAAATAGTGCATCCCTATCACCTACATAACACACGTAGTTCAGCATAAAGACTTTCACAATCAATCACTCCTTCAGTACTGACTAATAACAATCAAACCCATTTATAACACACACACACACGCACCTTTTCAGGTCTCTTACTGGCTGCTGCAATGTCTTTGATGGGCAGAGCGGATGTGTTGGTGGCAAAGATACAGTGAGGAGGAATCACCTGCACACAGGACAGGTATGATCAGTAGTGTACATATCAGGAGGGCTGTACTGTATATCGCACTAAGCAAACCCACACATAACTTCAACTTACAGCCTCAACCTCCTTCAGAACTTTATGTTTGATTGACAGGTCTTCAAACACGGCTTCAATGACCATGTCAGCATTCTCAAAGCCACGGTAGTCCAGCTGTCCTCACAGCAATGACATAATCCTATCTCTCTCGAATGTTGTCAGACCCTTCTTTTTTGTTTTGTCATTAAGGCTGAGGAAAAAAAAAAAACAGTAAAATATATTTATTAGGTTTAACATAAGTTTAAATATTTCGAATGTTTAATATTTATATATATATATATATATATATATATATAAAATGGATTTAATATGCTGAATTTCAATGAAATAAAATAACAATTTTAAATGATTTTAAAGTCTACAAAATATCCACCATATAACAAAAATAAAATTTTTACACCAAAAATCTAATTTTTGTCCCTGGTTGAATTTAAATAAAATAAAAGATGTTACAATAAATAAATAAATTCATTTATTAAAAAAATAAACATATTTAGCCTTTTTCCAGACTGAATTTAAACTGTTTTAAAACAATTACCAAAAAAAATAAAATAAAAAATAAATAAATATATATATATATATATATATATAAACAAGTTTGAACACTTGAAACTAAAATCAACCTGAAAAAAAAATTTTTTTTAAATAAATGAATAGAAAACGGATTTACAAAGAAACCAAAATATCTAGCCAAAATATCTTTAAAAAATTATTCACAACAGAAATTTCCATGATTTTTACAG
The DNA here is from genome assembly GCA_034780575.1 of Labeobarbus marequensis. Classification (NCBI taxonomy): domain Eukaryota; kingdom Metazoa; phylum Chordata; class Actinopteri; order Cypriniformes; family Cyprinidae; genus Labeobarbus; species Labeobarbus marequensis. The sequence goes on from JAUZSZ010000134.1 coordinate 25,931,789, forward strand.
ACCTTGAAATCACAGTTAAAAACCCCCTGGCATTTCGAGGCTTGCCCTGACTGAACACTTATCATAACAGGAGACCTTCAAAAGTTGGACATTTTGATGTTTGTATTTATTTGTGTTTGCATTTTATCAGAGCAACAGTCTGAATTCATAGGCGTCTATGCACAGAAAGATCACAGCGCTGACATCTGGTGGCTCTCAGCTCTAATCGATTCTTTCTAATGCCTCGGAGTGCAGCGCCCTCTGCCGTCTCACACTATGACCTGCAGCTGATGAGACTGCAAAGTGGGTTTGGAAAACAAACTACTGCATATTTCTGTCATCATGTTGCTGTATATTTGTGCATGTGCTTCACCAACCCTTTGTACACCTGTTGTTGACCAATGGCAAGTCCTTCCTCTGTCGTGTCTTTTAAGATGGTGGCCACACCCTTGTCTATGGTCACCTGAGCAATACCTGCTCCCATAAGCCCCGCCCCCAGGACAGCCAGCTTTCTAAAAAAAGTCAAAAGCACAATCAGTTGTTACATTCAGGTCCTAACGACATCAAATCAGTCAGACCCTCCCACCAGACTTACTTCACTTCTCTCTCCGGCTGCCCAAAGTGGTTCTTTTTGCAGGCCACCTGACCATAAAAAAGGCCAATCAGAGCTCTGGACACTGACGTCATCGCCAGCTTGCCAAAGTTCTAGAAAACAGGCGTGAGGTCATACAAGCTGATAAATGCTCAAATATGCTGTTTTATTTAATTAATTAATCAGACGACAGAAGGCATGTATAAGATTGCATACAGCAGGTTTTTCATCAAAGATTTTATCAGTTAGATGCCTTGTAGAAATGTGTATCAATTATGATACAGTAGGCTTTGTAAGGTTAAACCTATAGTGAAAGTGATGATACTAACCACAGATTCAGCCAGATATCCAGCAGGGTTTCCTTTCTCAATGCCCGTCTGAACACACTAAAAACACACAAAAAAGTGTGAGTTCATGAGGGTATGAGCGTATGCGTGTCCTGTTCATGTGTGTGTTTACCTCTATAATCTTCAGTGGCGCAGGATAAAGCCCTTTACTTTGTTTCATGACTTTATTGTGGACAGTTTTGTAGATCTGTTTCCTGACCGGCGGCAGACCTATTACGAAATCCTGCACCTCTGGAAAAACAGATTATAAAACCCTTTAATAAACAGACAAGTCCAGTCTGTCTTAACTTGACACAAATGTGCTTGTCTTACTCTGCATGAATCCTTTCTTCTTTTCCACTGTAACTTTTTTACCAGCGAGACCTTTAGCAAAATCAACAGCCACTTCCTCCAGATACTCGATGGTCCTCTCCTCTGGACTCTTCAGTCCTGGACCTTATTGCACAAAACACAAACACCTATTACTTATAGGGGTCCAAATCTGCACCTGTGTAGAATTTGAATCTTTCCTCGAAAGTCCACTTAAAATGCTAGTAAAGGTTTCTTGCATCAAAAACTTTTTCATGATCATTTTTTATTAACTAGCCTGTTGCTACTGAAACCTTTAAGACTTCTGTAAGTAAATGTTATTATTGCTCTTATCATCATGACAACTTTTTTTATTTTTTAATGTGCATGCTAAATGAGTAACAATGCCTTTGCCAAGCTGTTTATGCAATTTGGTCTCAATAATGGTCTGGAGCAGTGCTGTTTTAATTTTGAATAAGTTTTTATTTTTATATTTTTAACTGCAATAATTTTAGTTTTACTAGTAATTTGTGTTTTTTAAAATATTACTATTTAGTGTTAATATATTTTATTTCAATTTTAGTTTTATTTATATTAATACTTTAAACTAAACTTATTTCAGTTCTAACTTCCGTTTAGTTTTTTCATCAAATATTTTTAATTTAATTAAAATGTTATTGTACTTTATTTTATTTTAATTTGGAAAGGGAGTTTTGCACTTTGAACGTTAGAGTAGATACTATTTTAAACTTTATTATGACTTTAAAAAAAAAGCAGGATCCTGTTTTCCAAGATAACAGCCTCTTTAATCTAGTTACATGATTTGCTTGAGATCGAGGGACTATTTATAATTGATCAAGTCACCCAGAGGATCCACCAGCTGATGGACAAGCCCCATTTTTTTGGCTTTCTCTGCCTTTATGTTCCTGCCGGTCAGCATCACATCAAACGCAGCGGGAAGGCCAACCTAAGACACACATTATGAAAAATACTGATGAAAAATTGTGTCTTCTATCATTTAGAGTTAGGGAGCATCTACATATCACTGACCATCTGAGCCAGTAAACTCCTCACCATTTTGGGCAGCCTCTGAGTCCCTCCGGCCCCTGGCAGCAGTCCCAGCATCACCTCTGGGGTCCCCAGAATCGTCTTCTTATTCTTAGTGGCAATACGGTACTGACATGCAATGGCAAACTGAAAGAACAGAAGAAATGAGAACCATGGGGGAATTTAAAGGGTTTACAGTCTCATATCATATTGCATTGTTCGGTTATATTAAATATGGTAACACCTAAGATAGAAATAGAAATAGAGAACACCTATTCACTCTTAAGACTTTTCCTCTTAATAAACTCTTAATTACTGCTTATTGACAGTAATTAAGGCAGTTGTTGTAGTAGTTATGTTCAGGTATAGGGTAGAGTTACGGGATCTAAAATATGATCATTCAATATAAGACGTTGTTATGGGCTGTATTAGTATTAATAAACAACCTGTATGCTAGTAAAATGCATGCTAATAAGCAACTAGTTAATAGTCAGTATGTGTTCCCTAATCTAAACGGTTATCCTAAATATAACCATAAAGGAAATATGTGAGACAAAAGAGTGAATTATAGTTAATTGTAATACCTTTTTATTATTTATTTATTATTGTTTTTCATAATTTATACACTTTTATTTTTTTATCACTATTATTTATATATTATTATAATATTTATTAATATTTTGAATTAGCTTTTTATTTTTGCTCTTCAGGTTTAATTTCAAATGTTAGTTTACGTGTTAGTAATTTTTTTATTTTAATCGTTTTTCTATGTTTTGCACATTTCCATTTAGCTTTATTTTCATTTCCGTTTTAGCTGTAGTAATTTGAGTACTTCAACTTCAACTTATTTCAGCTAGTTGCCGAAGAAACATTTCTCGTTTTCTTTGTATGTTTTCATCTAATATTTTATTATTTATATTTTCTTTTCTTTTATTTATGCTTTCCTTCAATTATGGAAAAATGTTTATAGTTATAGTTAACAGTAACAGCACTGCAGTTCACAGTAGTTGAAAAGGCATTTATTGATGAATTAAAAACAAATTTGAATGAAATAATAAAAGCAAATTATTAAAGTTAACATGATCACCTCCAGTCCACCGCCAAGGCAGGAGCCATTAATAGCAGCCACAAAAGGGATGGGAGATTTCTCTATCTGCTCCAACATCTTTTGTCCTGCCTGTAACAGTTTTGTCACTTCCTCTGCTGTCTTGCAGGCCTGAAACATACTAAAAGACGGAGATGACGATGAACGCCGAGTCTCTATAAATGTTTTGAACAATCTGTGTGTGTGTGAGAGTGTGGTACTTGAGGTCGGCTCCTGCGATGAAGCTTCCTGGTTTACTGGAGATTATAACGGCACTCTTTACCGCTGAATTCCCCCAAATCTCATTGATCACCTCCACCAGCTCTGCCTGCATGTGCCTGCCAAGAGTATTCACCTACAACACACAAAATTACATATAACATCCATAAAATAATATCATTTAAAAGTTTGAGGTTAGTAAAATGTGTTTTTTTGTGTGTGTGTGAAAAAAGTATGTTATGCTCATCAAGGCTGCATTTGTTTATTTGTTTAAAAAAAGTAACAGTAAAAGCAGTAATGTTATTAAAAATTACTACAATTTAAAAGAACTGCATTCTGTTTGAATGTACTTTGAAATATAATTTATTCCAGTGATGCAAAGCTGAATTTTCAGCATCATTACTTCAGTCTTCAGTGTCACATGATCCTTCAGAAATCATTCTAAAAAGGCTGCAAACGATTAATCGCGATTAAAATAAATATTTATGTTTACATAGTATATGTGTGTGTACTGTGTATATTTATTATGTATATATAAATACACACACATGCATGTATTATGTAAAAAAAAAAAGTTATATAAAATATTGTATATAAATTACATACAAGTAAAAATATATATACACATACAATTTTTTTTAAAAATTA
>JAUZSZ010000134.1:25960944-25971553 GCA_034780575.1 Labeobarbus marequensis
ACACCCCCAACTTGTTTTGGCTTTCTTTGCAGGGGTTCGTGTCTTAAATGGACGGGTCTTTTGTTCAACAAGTTCGGTTAGTGTGAACTTAGATCAGTTTGTTTTCCTAATCAGTTTTTTATTACACTTAAATGAGGATAGGACTACAAGATCAGCGCTTTGACACTCAACTCTCTTGGTTTATTTGTATCCTCTCAGACTATTAGAACAAGATCAGCTCGTTCTTGTTAACATAATTATTTTAATAGGCTGTAATTATTATTATTTTTTGGCTAATTTGGTTAAAAGCAATGTTTAGATTTAAATTTTCTGTCCAAATCTGCACAGAAAATGCAACAAATGTTCAGATTGAACCTATAAGCAACACTAGGCTTAACCAGAATGCTGATGAACTTACTGGTCATTAAAAATCTAGTTTTGCTGTTTCTGACAGCATTTACAGTACTGTTATGATATTAATATTGATATATACCACTTTTTAAAGTCTGTGACATGTACTGCATCTCATGCACATTTATTTGCAGTCGATTGTGCACTTGATCCAGAAGTAGTTCTGTACGGTTTATATGTTTGACATACTGCATTTTTTTGAGCATTGTTTCGTTTTGCTTTTACTTTGGAACTTCCTGTCTTTGGCATGTTTGCCTTAAACACCCCAGAGAGGGAATAAACGATTTTTTTTCCCCGACTCTAATTTGTAAATTGCATCGATCGCGGCTGGCAGGAGATATGCCGGTGGATTCATACGGAGCGAAGGATTTATTTCATTTTTAACAGGGCACTGACACAATTCTCATTACTGGACAAAAATCATTAGCAGCTCCACAGCTACATTCAGACAAATCGAGTAACTGTTAATTTTTCTGCCGAGGAGCCATGGGATCCGTGTGTGTCTGTGTGTGTGTGTGTGTGTGTGTGTGTGTGTGTGTGTGTGTGAGAGAGCGAGAGAGAGAGGGAAAGTGAAAAGGGGGGGTTGGATCTGGTGTGAAAAAAAATATAATAAATTAAAATGGACGACATGAATTGAGCGCCGAATGTCAAACACTGTCAACAAGATGGCTCTCTGTCACGGGGAGAATTTGAGACATTAACAGCTTCTGTCATTCTGCTGACAAAATGGTAGCAGAGATTTCCCAGGGTGCTGAGATGACTGCTGGCGTTTGTCAACAAGCCGCTGTCAGCGCGGAGAGAGAGAAAGAGCGAGCGGGAGAGAGAAGGCATACACAGTGTCACTGACAGCTACCACACCAACATCCCATGAGTCCTCGCCATCCAGAAAGAGTGCGAGGGGAGAAAGACAAGAACGGATGGAGGAGGAGAAGAGGGAGAGAGATAGGTAGATGGATGGATGGATGGATAGAAGGAGGGGTGCAGGTCTCTGGTGCACCTTTCATATAAAATTGCAGGAGGAAAATGAGCTGTCACTCCAATTCCCAGGATGCTTTGCTGTTTAGCATAAGTGCGCTGTGTGGGCTGCTGTCGGACAGACTGACTCAGAGAGATAATTAACTAAAGCTGCAGTTTTCCTCCTCTCCTCTCCCTCCCTCCGCCAGACGCCTTCTCCAGCGCTCATCTGCATTTTTGCCAGAGGCGAGCGGTTAGAACAGGAGCCGGGTGGAGAGAGGGTAAGAAGCCAATTAGTCAGGTGGATGGATGAATGATTGACAGCAGGCTGCTACCTGAGTCCCACTCTACATTAATGCCACTGTGCTCAGCTCGGCCTCAAACGCACGCCCGTTCCCGTGCATGCGCGGGCCCGAGATCGTCCTGCGCCGCCGCGGCTTTGTGCTCTTCCCGTCCTGTCTGTCTCGCTCTCATCCAAACCCTTTGTGGCTAGTCCGAGTCTTCTTTTGTACCTTCACCTCTCTCCTCTGCCCTCGACGGAGGAGAGCGAACCGGTGTCGCGGCTACATTAAGCGTTTCCCCGGATCTGTTTATAGGCATCATTTAGGATGCCGAGGGCCGTGTAACAATCATGTGAGTGCATGGTTTGCGCCTGTGATCTGACAAAAGGTGTTGCCACAATCGACGCAAGGGGACGTCTGTCAACAGTTGGAACTGTTAAATAATGATTCTGATTCTTCAATAGGTCAAATGTGATCTTTTGGTCAGAATTCACGCCGAGATCGAATCCTGGCGCGAGCGTAAACTTTCACTGAACCGCAGATGTCCTGCAGAGTTCGGTGTGATACTATAAATCGTAATGTGTCTCTGGCTCTACCGTCCCAGAGATCATTTCAGCCACATACATATCAGATGACTCCAGTCCTAATATGGTTAGAATGAAAATAAATATCTATACATTTTCAGGAGAAAAGGTACAAAATTTGTCAATGGGCCGGTACCTTTTCAAAAGGTACTAATATGTACCGTTTATGTACTAATATGTACACTTTAGGTAATATAGTGCACCTTTAAGGTACTAATATTCACCCTGTAGGGGTAAATAAGGTACAAAAGTTTACCTTTTGAAAAAAGATACCACTCCAGTGACAGCTTTTGTACCTTTGTTTCTGAGTGTAGGAACTGGCACAAATGAAAACAACAGTCTGTGTAATAGGTTGTGCTGTCTTAAGGTCTCATGTCGCATCTAATTTTTGGCTTTCGGAACTGTTTTCGCTAGGTTTACATGCAACCAAATAATTTGCTAATTGGATTAATTAGTAATCAGATTAATGACTCAATTTGATTTGAAAAGCATTCATTTTATCAGAAATTGATCTATCTGCTCGATCTGGGTTGAATTTCAATCCGATTGAAAAGGGCAGTGTAGCCCTGAAATAATCCAATCAATATGAAAAAATTAAGCGTGTAAATGCTTGAATCCGACAATTTTTTTCAGTCAGATTCAAATACAACTTGCACATGCATAGTAATGCTTATGTTTAAGTGCAGTTTACATCTTATAAACATGCATATATTCATTTACTTCTCAAATAACATGAGCTGGTCAGACAACGTTTTTAGTGAATGTTTGCTAAAAAAATCTCTTCTGATATTTATGTCCACTTTCTTTAAAGATATGTCATCTGCTGATGTTATTGTGGTTCTCCAGGACTGAACACGGCGACAAGGCGCTGCTCATGCGCTGAAGATTTGTTCAGGATGGACAACATATAATGAACATGTACAGTAAATGAATATTTGAAATGGATTACAAAGTTTAGGGTTCACATAAATCTGAATCTGAAATCAGATTGGATTCATTCAGATTGATGAAAATTAGTAATGAAAACTAATGATGGATCAGCTGCATGACTGACACCAAGACAACAATACAGCCCATTGAACAGACTGTAAGTCCCATGTGTTCATTCACGTTAAATTAAATATAGCGTCTACCTGAGGCTTGATTTGTAACCCAAAACTGATGGATGCACAGAAACAATTGCGAAAGCAATAGGTTTTAATTTGCACTTCATTAATTGATTAAAAAAACATGTTTAATTTCCACTTTTGTCATTTTTTAATAAGTTAATGATATTGCATTCAAAGAAAACTAAAAAAAGGCCCATGTGGTATTAGCTTCTGTGTGAATCTATACAGTGCATGTAATTTGTCTCACTTGGACAAATTGTTTTTAGTTTATACTTCTATTTATCTATCTCAAATGTCATTAAAATGCACTGTAAATGCAAACATGGAAGTCAGTGCATGATGAAATAACTTTCTTGTGGGAAACATCCCATCTGGATTTGATTTATAAATAAGCAACCTATAAAAAGGGTTTTTTCTCTATAATTTACTGCTAAAAAGGTTTGTGTGTTGATACAGCAGAATACTAGTTATAGTGTGAAATTGATTAAATGCATTAACAAAGTCAATATTTAACCAATCATACATGTTAATGCATTAACTTTGACAGCCCTAGTTTTGGTCAATAAATGTGTTACGACATGTTTTCAAACAAGACATTTCTAAGCATCCCTTCTGAATGTGAAGTTTCACACAAAAATGAGGCAATTACTTCAAAAGAGCATTTTTGCTGAGCACAGTGAAGCATGTCAGCAGAACTGACAGAGCGTAGGTCCGTGTGAGGTCTGGTTCAAAATGGCTGTCAGACAGGGAGACCCAGCATTTAGTGTCTGTTTATAGACGTTAAGCTAGTGAACGGAGGGAGGAGTGCGGATACTACACCTTAAGGGCATTTTTCCCTCTGGCATTTTACTGGCTGTGGCGTCATACTGCTAGCAGCATCAAAACACCGGCAGTCTCTGGGAGCTGACAAGATGAAGGGAACATTGAGAGGGCCGGTGTGTTTGGTGAGAGAGCATCACCAGCACAGGAGATACTCAAATCTGCAATACTGCGCTGGGCTGCTGGCAGACAGTTAGGCCATCGACAGACTTTGGAGCTCTAACAAGTCTTTTTATGTGTGCTTTTGACTGTCAGGTTTTAGAGGCAGATTTGAATAAATGAAGCGCTACTGTATGAGAGAGAGAAATCCCCTATAGAATAGCCCTGAGTAGAGTGTACGGTCGTGACCTTTGACCTTGACAGACCGTTTAAGCTATGCTGGACACAAACGTAGGGCTCATTCCTATGCCATAATCCCTTCAAAGAGTTTACCCTCCGGAGTGAGAGATTCGAAGGGTGTAGGGGACCAAACAAATGTTTCTTGAAGTGCCCTTCTGCGTCATTCTCCCGTACCAACACGGAGGAGCCGTCATTATGGACAGAATCATGGGGTCCCAACGTGACCATCAGTTGTACCCTTCGAAATCCTTCATTTTGAAGGGCCCTTTGAAGTGGCCAGTTTTGAGCACTTCGGTTTGGTACAACCCTTTGATATGGCGGTCATAATTGTTTTCACTCCGAAGTGCCCTTCAGAGGGCGATATATCCCATTTGGAATGCACCGTAAAATGGCAAGAGCTTAAGTGCCAGTATGACTTTACCAGGGTTATTATAGTTAAAATTAAATGAACATTAACTTTTGAGGTGCAGCTCGTCATATTAATGGAGTGTTTTCACTAGTTAGCAGTAAACTGGTTACCTCATGTTCGTAAATGTATGTTGGATGTAATCTTTGGACTGGAAATACTGATATTTTATTTGTAATCATCGTACTTTTTTCTTTTATTTCAGTTAATGTAAAACTAGCGAGCTAAGTCAGTAGTAGAACTGACAGTGTCGTATAAACATGGCTGAAGATGCGAAAACCGGTGGAGCAGACAAACTGATTCAATGAGTGAGTAATTTACACTGGAAACGTCCGACTGATTCAAACTTGTGACTTCGATCATTCAGTTCAAGTGATTCACTAGCAAAAACCAGACCGAAAGAGCCGTTCATTTTCAAATTTTGACATCAATTTCTTTTAATTTTAAAAAGTACATAATGATGGGCGAAACAGAGCTTTTCTAAACTCTGAGACAGTTCAACCATTGCGTAGCAAATTGCATTGCGTTTCGAAGCGCTGCAAACCGGATCGCGTATCACGAATCATTTGATTCAGATCAGGACTTCAGAGCGCGTATCGCAAATCATTTGATACTTCGAAGTGTGTGCGCAAATCGTTCTATCACTAATCTTTTTCTCTTCTTTTTTTATTAAACTGTACAAAGCATAAAACCAAAAGGCAGTAGTTATAAAAAAACAAAACAAAGAAAAAAGAAAGAATACAGTCTTTGATACAAATCCCTTAAGAAATTAATCATGCTTTTAATATAGTATCCTAAAAGTGTAGTAACCAACAACTGTGGTTAGTGTAGCAAAACCATGGTTAATTTGTGGTTAGCCTACCAATCCAAAGAAGGCATCTTTAAAACAGAAAGAAAAGTCATTTACCAAATGAGATTCGATGAACATTAAAAAAACATCTGACCAAAATATCTCTGTGTGGGTACATTGCTCAAACATGCCAATGACATCTTCCTCAGAAACAGTTCTCATTTTTATTTAGTTTAGCTTTATGTATTATAAGTAAAACTAGAAAAATTACTAAAAATGTAAATAAAATTCAAATTAAACTATAAAGATAAAACTACAATGGTATTTCAATAATACTAAAAAACACTTGATTTGACATAATTTTTTAGGAGTCAGACCGATTTTTATCAGTCTACCAGAAAGCAAAGTCAAGTTTCCAAACTGCTTCAATGAGTTTGTCTGAGGAAGAACTACTTCAGAGATTTTTAGCTGGTTAATTTTATATGCATTTACTTTATTTAATTGTTTTTGTTATAAAATTTGAAGTCATGTATGCCAATTTATCTCTTTCAGTAATGATTCCTCCTCAGTTTCTGTACTGGAAGCCAAAATGTGACAAAACAAGCCAAACGGAAAACGCCGCACAATTGAGCTGGAAGGTACAGTGTGTCTGTTTTTCTTGATGCATTTTGCTTTCAAATTAAGTTTTCTTCATTTCACCAACTTTCCCTATTTTTTAAAAGATGGAAAGTTGAGGAAATGAAAACATACTGATTTAGCTATTTTTAAAAAGACAAACAAAATGTTATGTCTGTTTTTTATAGCTCAAATAAGGCTACTTTTTACTTCAGCAGTCAGTTGAATAAAATATGCTAAAAGAAGACTGTGAATGCAAGCGGATCACTGACAAGGTGATAAGAGACTGAATTTTCTTATTTATTATTTTACCTGTAATATAATCTGCAAAACAAGATCTGCTCCAGACGTGCGCATGTTTAGATGTTGCTTTCCACAGGCTTCTCTTATCATGTTGTCACTGAATTCCTTGATTCCACTGTCTTATTAGAGCTTATTGTATTCATTGTGAAAAATGCATAACAATGTTTAGGCATGTTTCTATTTTTTTAAAATTACTGTTATTTTTCATATATAAATTAATGGGCTACTATGGTAACCTGTATTTGTTTTGCCCCCAACTAAAGTAAGCGATATATAAAGAAGCTTTTGAACTTTCTGCTCATCTAAAAATCCTGAAAAATGTACGTATCACAGTTTCCACAATAATATTAGGCAGCACAACTTTTTTCAACACTGATAAGAATGCTCATATTGACTTTTTAACCGATTAATACTATCAGTTAAACGTTTTAAAAGGTTTTTTTTTTTGTATGTTTTTTTTCACAAATATTTGTGTTTGCTGCATGGTAAAAGAAAATATAATGCTATACATACAGTATTTGTTTACTCACAGGTACGTGTCGACACATGCGGCATGCATATTTTGCTGAGCAAGCACCTGCTTCACCTTTACTTAGTTAACTGATGTAGTATACATAACACAATGGCAGGTGGCAATATTGGATAAATGGTTATCAGAGAGTGAATCCGTGAGTGAATGTATGTAAATTCTGAGTGGATTATAGCCTAGTGCGCAATGGGCGCTGCCCCTACAATCACTGGAAAGTTGTCACTCATCTTACTGTAGTTCATCGTGATCTCACAAAGAAGCTTCACACTGCACAATTAATCTCTTATTTACATCATGTCTACACTTTCTTTGTTTTAATGAGAGAATTCGCGAACGTGTAGAACTCAGCAGAACTGAACAGAACACCGGCATTTTGGGTGGCGTGGCGAGTGGATTGAGTTTGTGAAATCAACAGATATGTCTGTGTCTGTGATTGGCTATATTGCTCAATGCTGCTGCAAACATGCCGTGAATAGAAACATATGACCAGTGGATGAAAAGTCCCAAACCGCAAATTGATGGGATTTTTGTGATGGTGTTTTTGCTGCGTGTCTAACAGTTAGCAGGCAGCGCTCCAGTCTATACTCACAACATGTTAACATGTTACTTTATTTATATTATTTTATTCTGTTTTTCTCTGTTCTCAGAAGGTCTGCTGGTGCATGATAATTTGAGGATGTGTGAATTCAGGTTTTGCTGTTGCTCTGTATTCTGCTGTTTGCACGTTAAAATAAAATATTTGTTTGTATTTGTAATGTATCATCACAGATGCTTGTCCTTTTTATTTTTATTAAATGCTAATTTATTATTCTAATTTTATCAGTTAATGTTCGGATAACGAGCAGCCGTTGTCAGTCAGGAAAATTAACCAAAATGAGCATCCTGTTTCTTGAACAGCAAATCAGCATATCAGAATGATTTCTGAAGGGTCATGTGACACTGAAGACTGGAGTAATGATGCTGAAAATTCAGCTTTGATCACAGGAATAGATGACTATTAAAATATATTCAAATAGAAAACTATTTAAATTGTAATGATATTTCACAATAATATTGTTTTACTGTATTTTTGATCAAATAACAAATTTTAATTTAATTTTCTTTCAAAAACAATAAAACAATCTTACCGACCTTACCGATTTTTAAACAGTAATGTGTAATCATAAAAATAAGATATATTTATATTTTAATATTTATTTACATTTTGCATGATAGTCAATACTCATAGACACACACAAAAAAATGAAAAATGTGCATTATCTATTAACAAAACTGACTGGTACTGATGCTATGCTATTTCTGTTTCTAATCGAGTCTGCCAGTGCCAATAAAAGTACAGCCAAAAAAGTCTAAAATAATAGCAAATTATATGCTAGACATATCTGTTATTGACTAACAGAAATATGGTAATCATTCCATTCATGTGTCAAGGTATCATAAGTCCATCATAAGAGTATGTTTATTAACATATAATGGGGTAATGCTTCAAATGTGTACCTTCAGTAAACCTGGCTCAGTATTTCTACTGTTTTGTGATTGAAATGCAGTTTGCATCGGTTTTGTGAAAACAGAGCATTTTAAAATGGTACATTTGCTTTTACTACCGCCACTGGCAGTTCAGCAGCTACATTTTTCTTGCTCTTTTCAAGTCAATATTCCTGTGTAACAGTAAGGTCTGTTCTAAAAAACAAGTGAGGGAGAGTGAAAGTCATACATCTGCAGGTTACCAAGTGTTCGACACAAGATGTGCACACACGAGCAGCTCTGGGAAGTCTCCGAGCAGCCTCTGGTTCCCATGGCAACTGCGGGGCGGTCTCTATCGGCTCCATCTGAGAATAGGTAAAGTAAATCTGCATGCATCTGGCCGCCCGCCAGCGTCTCAAATGAAAGAGCACTTTGAATGGCTGCCAGGTTTGGAAGAGGAGAGAGGCTGTCAGGCCTGCTTAATGTTGGCAGTTTGTACTTGGCAAGACTCGCCTTTTCCCAGAATCCCTCACTCTGGCAGCCCGCCAACCACTTAGCAGAAGCTGAGAGTTAACCCCTGCGATAAGATGGTGGAAAGATGAAAACTTTCCATGCAGAGTGTGTGTGTTTGTGTCCGTACATGTGTGTGTGTGTGTGTGTGTGTGTGTGTAAGAGAGAGAGAGAGTGCCAAGCCTCAGGGTGATCTGTATTCATGAGAAGACTACAGGGACAGAGAAACATCCCTCAGTGAAAGCGAAGGAGAGTGAAATATCCTTTACAGGCGGCCTGCAAATTTAGACTACATTTTGGCTAAAAGATTCCCAATTTTTTGCCCATAAAATGTTAGTTCTATATTTTGTGCTATATATTTTCTTCCCAGTATAAATATTTGAGTTCTACATGTGGTCTTGTGTCAGACAAGGACGTTTGCGTGTTTGCAAAGTCAAAACCTGAATTCATTTTAAAGTCAAGTGACTCGCTCCAACACTGAAGATAATTTGCACAAACACTGTTTCTTTGTGTCGTTAATTTGGGGCACAAACCAAAGGCATCAGACTCATTTGCACCATCCGAGTCACAAGCACCGAGCACAAATATTGTGCAAATTGTCTCCGGTTTTAGAAGCTGGACGAGGTTCTGCCTGCCATATCAGTAGTGGATATTTTATCCTTTTGACATACAAATTTAGGCTCTTTAATGCTCGATGTACTGTATATATAATTTTCAGTTTAGGGAGAAAATCACGTCCTCAGATTTGGCTCATGCCTTACTTGGTAGTTATGTTTTTTTGCTTGGATAAAGCACAGCTTCTTTCCGTGCCAGCAGAATGCAGGGATCGCAATAAATGGCATTTCTCCTCTCCTCCAGACCTCCCTTGCTTTTTTTCCCCTTCTCTCGGTTTTTCCACCCTCTCGTCTTGTTGTATAACAGGATGAGTTTTTTTTTTTTTTGCATCGTCTACAGGGTGTTGTTAAGCAGAGAACAGACTATGGGAAAGGGGCTTTTAGGGGGCAGGGCTGCGAAAAATTTCTTATTTGAAGGTAAACATTCAGAGGCTGATAGATTTGCAAGACCCTAGAAATAATCTTTAATCATCTTATTTATTAAAACACTTAATGATATCAGAACTTCTGCAGTAAACGTAAACATTGTTTATCTTAAAGGAAGTCTCCATGTCATGGGGCGTAGATATTATTTCAAATGCCCAAGAATGTCTTTTGTTTAAAATATGTCCACAGTATGCTTATTTTTAGTTGAAATCACACGTGCATTTTGCTGGTGTAACCATTTTCATAACATGATCTTGCATTATTAATAGTACCACAGAATATCAAGCTTATGGACATTTTAGAAGCAGTAAGAACAGACCCTCTGGAAGAAACACGAATACCTCAGATTTTCCACCCACAACTCTGGCTCTTGTATTCTGAGAGCAAACAGCCAGCAAGTTATGGCAAGTAGCTTGAACATTTACTTATTTATTCTTTTTAAATTAATTTTATAAAAATGCATATTCATAAATAAA
>JAUZSZ010000134.1:26192480-26208091 GCA_034780575.1 Labeobarbus marequensis
AAATCTGATGAAGAAAAGAACTCATCTACATCTTGAATGGCCTGATGGTGAGTACATTTTCAGCAAATTTTCATTTTTAGGTGAACTATTCCTTTAACGTGAACGTTTTATCTATGCATGCTATCCCAAAGGTAACATGATAACTTGCTTTTCCACTGAAACGAGTTCACTGACGTCATTTATGCAGCACACGGCAATCATTTTTCCTCAATCAATATCCCATTTCACTATTAAGGAGGTAAAATGGCTTGCAAGCTGCAACATCTGTTGACTTCATGCTTGAGTTTTTAAAACACTGGTTAATGTTCATCTATTTTGCCTTGTGGTTTTTAGTACTTCAAACACACTCGCTCATTTACACACACACCAGCTGCAGAGTTTGTTGTGATTGCTCAGTGAGAACACGCATGTACACGCATGACCCCCATCGGCTGATATCATAGCTGCACGGGAAGGAAGGGAGGGTCTCCTTGGTGACCCGGCCTTGTGAGGTAGATGATTTCGGGTCCGGGCTTCGTCTGGATGAGGAACCTTTCGGTCGCTTTCAGTCCCGGCTTTTCCTCCAGCGCTGGGAGTGACTCCCCCGTTGAGATGCTTCCTCTGGAGAGGACGACGAGCCCGACCGGCTACCCTCTTCCTGGGACTGAGCGGAGGTGGAGGGGCGTTGGGGGTCCTGAGACGTGGAGGGGGACAGCGCCCTCTTGTGGGGACACTGGGCCACCATGTGTGTGACACTCTGACAGTAGTGACACTTCTTTGGCTGGGGTGGAAGGCCACACTCTTTAGCGTGGTGGTCCAGACCTCCACAGTTATAACACCTGCAGATGGATGAAAAAAAAGCTTGGTTATATGAAAGCATTATAGAAATGATACTCCTAAATTGTACAAATCAAATGGGAAATATATTGGAAAACAGGACTTATCTTGCTTGTTTATAGGTGCAGCAGAAACAAGGTGTTGCTCTTCAGCACTTATAATGCTAGTCAAAAGTTGTGAATAATTACGATTTTTTAAAAGTTTTAAAAGAAATCTATTCTGCTCACCAAGGCTGTGTTTATTTGATAAAAAATATAGTAAAAACAAAAAAAAATGTGAAATGTTATTACAATTTAAAATTGCTTATTTCTATTTGGATATAGTTTAAAATGTGATGTATTCCTGTGATGCATGCTGAATTTTCAGCATCATTACTCCAGTCTTCAGTGTCACAGAAATCCTTCTAATTTGCTGATTTGCCGCTCAAGAGATTATTCTCAAGGTTGAATTATTATCAAGGTTGATTATCAACAGTTGTGCTGTTTGATATTTTTGTGGAAACCATGATGCTTTTTGTTAGGATTCTTGACGAATTGCATTTATTTGAGAGATTAACATTTATCTGAAATAGAAATCTTTTGTAACATTATAAATGTCTTTTCAATTTACTGAGCATTAGAGACGTCTTTGAAAAACATTAAAATATTTTATTTATCCCCAACTTTCAACCAGTTAATTTTTCAAAAAATTCAAAATCATTAAAAAAATTCTAAACTATTATTAATTATTAAACTTTTGAACAAAGTTATTTATTTATTTATTAATTTTTACATAAACATGGATTGAGTTTGATGTAATTGGTGACCAGAAATGATATTTTGCATTAAGATAATGGACCATTTAAATAAGACAAATAACCAGATTCAGAATGCAAACAAATTAATAATATAATGTATTTAAATAATAAAATATGTGTGCATTATGTTTGTACTTGTAGCTACTTGTAATAAAGCTTGTTGTTATGCTAATGAAAATTATGGAGGACAGTTTGTTTAATTGTTATGAAAATAATACACAAAGAAAATTATAATGTTCCTAATGCAAAACATTATTTCTTTTTCTTTTTTTTTTTTTTTTTATTATTATTTTAGTTTTATTTTTGGATGAAATGGGACCTGGACTTTTCTGAGATTTACCAGGGTTGGTCACTAGAGGGCAGTACATGACAAGACTTACTCCAATAACACACGTCCCTCTTAGAAATACTCAAAAATTGCCAGCTTGTTGTCATAGCAAACAGACGCTACATTATTTAATAAGCATCATTTTAATCATATAGGAGTCAAAAATAAACCCAGCCCAGTAATTCCTACATTAAAATGTAACAATAAAAACACATTATATGATTTATAGCCACTGACAATACAAATAAGATGCAAGAATACGGTTTCCATCTTTTTGCTAGATATGAGGAAACTGAGTCACTGTGATCATGAGGAATTGTCTGGTAGTTAACAGGAACCTTGTATGTTACCATGGAGCCTTCAGTTGCCAAGGAAATTCTGGTGCATGGAAACGAGTGACTAGGAAATAACATTACAGCTCTAACTATAGAGAATCAGATCTCTCAGTGCCACTAATGTGTGTGTATGTGTGTGTGTGGGGGGGGGTATTATTACACTGTTCTCTGGAATACTTGATTCTGATTGGTCGATCACAGCATTCTGCAGTCATATAGAGTATTTTTGTATAATAACAGCAAATTACATCTGACTGCTGTCACAGGCAAATGATTTCTTACAAAACTGTTACATATCACTCATATCAGTACTCTTTTAATATTCAGTGAATATTAATTTTGGAGAAAAATAGTTACATGAAGGATTATATGAAGTAAAACATCTTACACAACATATCTGCATTAATATGTATTACAGATAAAACAATTATTAAAGAAAAAAGTCATAAAACTGAATGAAAATGAATGTTTTGTCCAAAATAAATCATATTCAATGAAATGCATACAAATAAAACACATGGGACAACTTGCCCCGACCTGCATTTACGAGGGTTCTAATTATTTTAATAGGTTACAGTGTATT
Source organism: Labeobarbus marequensis (assembly GCA_034780575.1). Taxonomy (NCBI): domain Eukaryota; kingdom Metazoa; phylum Chordata; class Actinopteri; order Cypriniformes; family Cyprinidae; genus Labeobarbus; species Labeobarbus marequensis. The sequence goes on from JAUZSZ010000134.1 coordinate 26,195,339, forward strand.
TTAAGGGGACGTTTTTATAGGTGTAATTAGACAAATAATTACTGCGTAATATTAATTAACTACATCGCCGTTAGGATTAACTGGTTGTAATTATGCAGAATTTACCAAGTTATTGCTATAGTGCCATATACATATACATGTTGGCAGATACATGTAACGTGTAACTAAGTCATCTTAAAATAAATGATTATTTTCTAAGTATTTGGTTAAATTGGACTTTTGACTATTTGTGTGTATGTGCACTGACTGTAGGTGGCGGAGTGAATTAACTACAGCGCCACAGCTGTGTGTGCTGGATATTAGACTAACAAACTTGACAAAGCTGAGCTGAAAAAAAACTGAAAGTCTGTCAGTGACAAACACATTTTATCATTATTTTGATTTCACCATTTCATCTCTTCATACATTCACATCTAAAAACAGAAATAGCCCATGTTCAAGGGAAATGTAATGTTGCAATCTTAAAAATAAAAAATAAAAACATTTTTGCTCTTCAGTATAACATAAAAAACTGTGAATTTCATAAAAGCCAACACAAAAATCTGTGAAACTCGACAGCATCATTTTCTTGCATTTATGACATCCAGACGCTACATACAAAGAAAGAACCATTAAACCAAACAATCTGTTGATATAAAAAAATATTTAAATAAAGACCTCCTGAAATGATTACATGATTTTGAACTTTCAGCTGCACATCATCTCAATATTTACTGAAAACACAGTTAATATTTCTGTACTTCAGTTAATAAACTGACATCAAATCAGTTGTCTAAAGACTTTTTGTTAAATTTACACTGTGAAGCTTGACAGCATCATCATTTTCCTTATGACATCCAGACACTAGATACAAAGAAAGAACCATTAAACTAAACAATTACTTGATATAAAGATTTTTTTCATCTAAACTAGAGATTTCTATTAAAGTAATGGTTGTATTTAAGATTACTTGATCTTGAATTCTCAGCTTCAAATATTAACTGAGAAACAGGCAAGATGTACTTCAACTGATAAACTGACATAAAATCAGTTGAAGGTTTTTTAGTTAAATTTACAGCATGAAATGACAGCATAATTTTCTTATGACATACAAAGAAAGAACTGTTAAACTAAATGATTTGATAGAATGAACTATTAATATAAACTAAACTCGTGTATTTAAGATAATTATTACACGATCTTGAACTTTGAGCTACAAATCATCAGTATTCACTAAAAATACAGGCAATAATAACAGATAAATTGACATAAAAATCAGCTGTCCAAAGTTTTTTAATTAGCTAACATGTTTAATTCAATTATTCAATGACTTTAGGGAATAACAGATTTTTCCATATTTAGCAAGATCAGTTTTGAGCCAGTTTCATGAGCCGTGTTCTAATATACCTGTTCACTTTCAAAGAGACTAAATCATTCTTCACAAATGCATTTTTAATCATCAGTTCAGGTCTGACAGTGTCACCCCATCTCAACATTTCACTGTCGTCTTCAACAAAACGTCCATCATCTCATGTCTAGTTTTTTGTTAGCGCATCTATAATGACGGACTATATGATAAACGGCTCACCCACACATATGCACACATATACATACTTATAAATAGCTTTAACACAACAGACTGAAAAGACTTATTCAGTTTGGGTTTTTTTTGCTCTGATCACCATGGCAACAGGAAGTAGAAGACAGACTCACAATCGATGCGAGTCGTGAACAGAAAAGCGTTTGGCGCAACCAAACTATGAGCCGTCTACATTGAAAAGTACGAGCTGTAATTCATGTGGCTTCACAGACCTTTATCAATATTGGAACTGATTCTTTCATACAGAGAAATGGAGAGCCATGCAGTAACCCCGAAACACGTCTCCATCAAATCAAAAGCAGCAAATCTGATGAAAAAATGCTAGTGTACGTTAGAAATACAAGATTTTAGAGAAATAACCCTGTCTGCATATCAATCGTAAACTATAAAATTAATCATAAATAAATCAATTTGTTTATATAAAGCTCTATTTTATATATGAATTTATAATTATTCATTATTAGTAGTAGTTGTATTATACAATTTAGGTATATTTTGAATTAGAAAATATTTCAGATAAATCAAATGAAGCAGAAATGAACACTTTACAATAAGGTCTCATTTGTTAACACTAGTTAATGCATTCACTAACGTCAATTAACAATTAGAAATAGATTTTATTAACATTACTTCATTTTAGTTAATAAAAATGTTCATGTTGGTTCACAGTGCAAGTTTGACAGATAAAACATTTGATCTTTAATATAATTAACATATTAAATATTAAGAAATGCTGTAGAAGTATTGTTAATTGTTAGTTTATGTTAAGTAATATAGTTCATGAATGTTAATAAATGAAACCTTAACAGAAAGTAAATTGTTTAAGTGTTTAGATGGACTCATCTGTTTTTTTATGGGTAAACAATTTATTTGACTTCAAAAACATACACACACACTTATGAATATAATTAAACAGCTTTAAAAATCCATCAAAATGTAGCCAGATTAGCATTCAATGATGGTCAATAATTCCCTTAAAATGGCCTTTATATGTTCAAAGAAAGAAAACAAGAAAAGTTTGACGTTTTAAATCAGCTTTTACTAATTAAGAACTTCCAAAAGTTTCAAATATCTCAATTAATCACTGCTACTAAACAACTGCTTTTAATAACATTATTAAAAGCAAACTTTTTTTGTGACGTATTCTCAAAGGTTTAGAAAAACCAGCAGCAGCTGCTAAAGACAAGCTATAAATATAAAGAATAAACTGTAAAGTTGACCTTCAGTTTAGCACACATGAATCCTTTTAATACTAAATGTATGCAGAATAAATACAGCACAATGTGAACTGTGAATAACAAAACATTAAACTACATATCCCATCATGCTCTGCGCACTCACCGGTCTCCCTTTGGTTTGCGTTTGAGGGGCGGGGCCTTGCCTTTGGGGCGTCGGTCACTGCCCGAGCATGGGCCCCCGCCGGGCCCTGTGACCCTGAGCGACTCCAGACCTTTACTCGACCTCTTGAAGGTGAATTCAACCTGCTCGCCCTCCCGTAAGCTCCTGAAGCCCTCCATCACCAGCTTACTCTGAACACACACACACACACACACACACACACGTCATTTAATACAGATACAAACACACTTATATCCTCTATAAATATCTATATATTTATAAAACAACAGACCAGTCATAGCAACAGAGAATATTAAACATTTCATGGCATATAATAAAATCAGGGAGAGAAAGAAAGAAAACTGATTTTGAAAAACAGATTTTGCTTATTTAAATATTTGTAGTAAAGTGAGTGATTGGAGCTCTAAACCATTTGCCAATGTCAGAATATTAAAAATTAACAAAGAAAAGAAAAACAACTAAAGTGCATTTATTTTGTTGAATCACACCAAATATTAGTGTAATTGTTTTTACACTAACTGCTGCCTGACAGAAACTAATACATTTGGAGCCAAAATATAAATGAAAAAAATGATATAATTCTAAAATCAAATCAAAATCTAAAATCAAACACATCAGTCATATCTACAGAAAGATCCATCAATTTTTGAACACATCATGTCTATCAGGGAGAGAAAGATTTACTAGAAATAACAACAGCTAGTGATCTGTCAATATCACATTACAAAAGCAATGTTTAAAAACACATTTGATCTTGTATGAAATGCACAAATTTACCTCACTGAAATCGAAAACTCATTTTTCAAAAACATATTTAGATATTTGAAGTTAAACTGCCACCTGACAGAACAGAACACATTTGATTCTTAGTTTAAATTTTTAAACTAGGAGCCAAAAATTTACATACAAATATCCTATACAAATATTTATAGACATCAAACAGATTAGTCATATCTAAAGAAAGATCCATAAATTGTGATTTCATGTCATATAGGGACAGAAAGATATATAAAGGGCTCGAGAGAGATTGTCAGTATCACTGATTACTTTACTATAATATCCATCAAAACTGATGATCTCCCTGTTTCACCTGCATTATGAAAGCAATCTTTAAAAATACATTTGATCATGTTTCTTTAACATGATTTCATTAAAGGCACAATATCGAAAACTACTTTTTCTAAACATTTCTAAAACTAAACCACTTGCCAAAATGTCAGAATATTAAAAATATAAAAAATAAACTAAATGACACCAAATATTAGTATAATTGTCTCTACAATAACTCCACATGGCAGAATGTAATACATTTATCACTTACTTTAACTTTTTGTTGAATTTGATTGTAGAAGTTAATGCTATAAAAGTAGATACTTTAATAAATGACAATTCAACAAAATCTAAATAAAATATGTATATGCTTCAGGAGAATTGTATCCACTGTCATACAAAGATGCTTAGCAAATATAGCTGCAAAAACTTGTTACAAAAATTATTTATATGACTTAAGTAAACTTTTACAATAAAATAAAATTTTAACAAATCACAACGCTAGAGAAAGTGTTTAAGAAAAACCCACAGATGTACATTTACATTTATTCATTCAGCAGAGGCTTTTGTCCAAATGAGGAACATCAAAAGCAACTTATTTAATTTATTATTCACAGTCAACACAAAGTGACCAAGGTGTTTATTAGTTTATTCAATTTTCTGGCATTACAAATGCAAAACAAAGATCCTGAAAAAGATCAGAAATTATAAAAGCAGTGACGTATGTTCATTTCAGTGAAATCTGCAATTTAGCATTGATTTGAAAAATGTAGCCGTTTTACCACACATGAATTGTTTCATCACACATTAGAGCTGATTTGATGAATTTACTGTTCAAATATACTACAAAACACACAGATCTAGTGTATGATTACACACACACACAAAAACAAGAAATACTGACTATGTATCCATGTTCAGGCATTTGTTTGAGATTTAATAAATAATCAATTTTTCACAAGTGCATCGTGAGCTTTCCAATACAAAACCAACACAAACAAGTCGACTTCATCAAGTAACCGTAATTTAAGCCATGATTGTGATTCAAATACATGAACACTAATGAATATGGCTGATTATTCTGAATCCTGCAGCTACAGAAAACTTGTCACAGAGGCAGTGCTACATGATCATACGATTTACATTTCAGTTATTCGTGTAATTAAAACCACAGTAACGTAATGCATGAATCAAATGCAAGAGGCAAAGCGCAGCTGACATGTATTCTCATCATTTACATTCCTCTACAAACATCATATTCAGAGAAAAGAAGTCAATAGATCAGCAGCGCTGCATCACACAGAGAAATGACACGCTCAGGTTCACATCTCTCTTTAATATGACTTTTTTTGGAAAGATGAATGTCTAAATTTCAGCACTGAATTCACATCTGGACTGATGAATGATATTTCCAGCAAACACACAGTGTCTTCAGCTCGACATTTATTTCTGTCACATCAGCTCTCAGTGATTGCTTTTTGTCACGGCATCACATTTAATTCAGCCGTGTGGGAAATTAATGCATTTAATTTCTCTTAATTGACATAATGGGCACAAAAAGCATTCTGATTTAACACTTACGATGGGGAGAAATTAAAAATCCACAGCATGAGACAGAACTGCATTTATGAGAAAAGCCAGGAGCAAAACCCTTCCCACGCACATATATTAGATATTCTCAATATCAATCTAAACAGCACAAACACTTCAGTTAACAGGATTAGATCTAAGTAAAAACACACACACACAAATAAATTAAACAAATACATATCATTTATAATAAATAAACATTTAATCATATCTAGTATAATGAAGCAAAATCTGTAAATCAGTCATTAATATTATTATAGATTTCCTATAATATTTTCTTTTGTACATTAATATATTAATACAATGATATTTTAATTTTGTATATTTTGCATAATTTTGCAGTTAAATATAAATATATTAACATCATCTATAAAATCACAGAATAAAAAATTGTCAGGTTTAATCCAGTATTTCTGAGTTTTCATCTATCTATCTATCTATCTATCTATCTATCTATCTGTCTATTCTTTTTACTTTTTCTTTCTTTCTTTCTTTCTTTCTATCTATCTATCTTTTTTCTTTCTTTCTCTTTCTCCTTTTCTATCTGTCCATCTATCTATCTATCTATCTATCTATCTATCCTTTTTCTTTCTTTCTATCTATCTTTTTTCTTTCTTTCTAAATTGGTAAAGTGTGTAGAAGTGTTTATAGATTTTTGGGGGATAAATGAGGTTCTATGTACAGTTAATGAAGATGGTGATTTATTGATTGCTTAAAAAAAGATGATGGAATTTTTATTTATTTATTTATTTTGTATGGTTTAATTATTTGGTTTGTATTTTTGGTCTGTGATTGAAAATACAGTTTTAATAAAGGTGCTTTTCAAATTCTTTCTTTCTGTCTTTATCTTTTTTCTTTCTATTTATCTGTTTCTTTCTATCTATGTATTTATCTTTTTTCTTTCTATCTTTCTATCATTTTTCTTTCTATTTGTCTTTCTATCTTTTTCTTTTTTCTTTCTATCTTTCTATGTACTTATCTTTTCTTTTTCTTTCTTTCTTTGCATTTATCTTTTCATTCTTTATTTCTTTCGTTCTCTTTTCTTTTTCTTTCTTTCTTTGCATTTATCTTTTCATTCTTTATTTCTTTCGTTCTCTTTCTTTCTATCTATGTATCTATCATTTTTCTTTCTATCTGTCTATCTTTTTCTTTCTTTCTTTCTTTCTATGTATCTATCCTTTTTCTTTCTATCTTTTTTCTTTTTCTTTCTGTCTGTCTCTCTCATTCTTTCTTTCTTTCTCTTTCTTTCTTTCTCTCTATATAACTGGATGTGTAGTGTGAAAATAAACTGTAAACCCTTTCCATTTATAAATATTTGAATAAATATTGTAAAAAAATAAATAAATAAATAAATAAAACATTTTACTAAAATGATTCTATAATATAGGCTAACCAGTGCTCTGTTCTGAAATGTGATTAAACTGAAATTGATAAGTAAAGATTTTAGGATATTTAATCTTTATGAGTACACAAAAAAGAGATTTTTATAAGTTGTAAATTTCACATGAATAAATAAACTACAAGTTGTAAAACCTGAAGTTTTAAAAAGAAAATACTATTTTTAAAATTGCATGCGTGATGCATGTGTTACTTCATTCTTCATAATTAATTGTGAGATTTAACATTTCTGAGTGAAAATTGTTTCTTTGTGAAAATGTGTGCTTTCATTCCCAGGTCAAAGTTCAGAGAGAAGCACTGCAAACAGGAAGATAAGGCAGCAGCAGACATTTCTGATGTCTGAATTCATCCAATAAAGCACAATTAAGAAATGTAATCCATGAGCACAGGAGAAGATGTGAGTCACATTGTTCTGCTCACTGCAGAAAAAAAAGCAGAAACACAAGAGACGGAAGACAGAAAGCAGGAGCGAGAAATACGGAGAGCGCCACCACAGGGCCGGACGTCTCGCACATCACCCCTCCTCCACGTTTTCATCCTTCACTGTGACCTCTGACCTCTGCCCAACCCCCTTCAAACATATACACAGGCATCCTGTTTCCCTGCCTTAATTTAACAACACACTTCTGCTCTGACTACAAGACGCACACGCGGTATTTGATCTGCTGACACACACTACATCACTCCACACACACTCCTGAGAGCAGCCGGATATGAGCTCTGCGTGTGTGTGTGTGTGTGTGTGTGTGTGTGTGTGTGTTAAGTGCACACAGTCAAGTTACATCTGATTGAACTACATTTAATTTTACATTTTAAAAATGCCTTTGCGGATGATCATATTGTGTTAATGTACAGAATGCTAATCTATAATAACAAAACATTTGACAAGAACAGAAACAATCCAATCTAAAAAAGGCGATTTAGATGATTTTTTTTGTCTGTTTGAATTATGATGAAGCTTAAAAGTAAAACAGATATGCACAGAAAAATAAAAACAGAATCAAAACTAGTTTGTTTGTTTGTCATGATTTGTTCTGTTGTTTTTTGTGTTTATTCAGTATAATAAAACACACCAATGTAGCTTATTGTCTTTTGCTGAGAGTTTGCTTATTTTTTGAAAAACAAACATAAACAGCTGTCTAAAAAAGTCAGAGAAGTCATAGCTTTTGGTATCTGGGTTATGTTGCCTTTTTCTTATCTGTCCAAACTATTTGACTTGAGATTTTAAACAATTCTGAACAGAACACACTTTTTCATTTAACATTTGTGCTCTTGGAAGATGTTTTCTTAAAAAAGACACTTCATATAATGACTTTGTGGTTTTAATTGGATATAGATATGTTTTATGAGATCACAAATCAAGTCCTAAAATTAAACTAACAAAATAATAATAAACAGAGCTTTTTTAAATTTCATTCCAGAACCAGTTCAACCAGTGAGCATTAATCAACAAGTCAAGCATTAGTAAGATAATTAAATTAGACCATTAAAAAAAATTATTAAATAAAAAAATACATTAAATAATAAAAAAATACATTGCAAAAAAATGTTAAACAAAAGAAATACAAAAAAAATGATAGTCATTAGATTTCAGTGCTACAAAGCTGTAATTGAAGTCTTGGAAAGTGAGAGTTTGTTTGTGTCAGATCAGCAGCTGGCTCCACCCACACTCACTCCATATATGGGCAGAGCTGAAGGAGGAAGTCATGTGACCTGCAGCTTGTGTTGAGATGGAGAAATTAAGAACTGAACAAATGGAGAAATGGAGAATAAAAGTACAGGATGCAGAAGAAATTGAGTTCTGGAAGAAAAGAAAAGAAAAAAGAAAAGAAAAGAAAAGAAAAGAAAAGAAAAGAAAAGAAAAGAAAAGAAAAGAAAAGAAAAGACAGTGAACAAAACAAGGTAAAGAGAGAGTGAGAAAGAATATTAAAGACAATAATAGAGAAAACAGAGAAAATGAATGCTTAAGTAAAAGGAGAACTAGTCTGGTAAAGTTTAGATAAAAACAGAGCTTCTATAAAAGTAAGATGATTAGAAATTACAGCAGAGGATAAAAAGATAATAAACTACTTTCATAACATGTTCTGGGTCATTCTTGTTGTGTTTTAACATACTAGATAAAATATTAAACTTGGTATAAACCTAATTTTAAAGATAAAATCGTGTTTCTGTTTTGTCACAAATACTATCAGAACAGGGAATAGAAAATGAACAAAATTGCATTTACATTTACTACTATACATACAAATACAATATTATTACTAATATTAAATTGGGAGTACATTGAATTTTAAATAAAACTTTAGTTTAAGCAGATGTTATTTTTTGCAGTGTTATACACTCATAAAATAACAATTAAAAACATTAAAACAAAAAAATATATTACCAAGTGTTCCTACATTTTTATTTTCTCCAATCAAAGTTTCCTTGAGAATACTGTTCTTTTTCAAAGTTCTAAATATCACTTTATATCCTTTTGTAAAATCCCTTTAACTTACAAAACTGGCAAGATGAAAAAAGTATTAAGAAGGGATTTGACTGCTCTTAGTTGGTTTGTATCACACTAAAACATTTTGTCTTTATTAATGAAATTACAGTATGAAACTATAAAAATATTTAAAATTATATTAAATTAACTTCAATTCACAAACTCATGTACACGGTCTGTAACAGTTGCTAGTGTGTAAATAAAGTTTTAATTATTAGCGTAAAGTGCTTTCTGACTGTTAACAACTTTGTAGAAACACTTCCTTAAATGACAACACAATTGTACTCAGGTTTTACGTAAGAGCACAAACAGTCTGCATAACAGGAACGAGCATAAATTTATGCATCTATCAGCTCTGATAATCCTGTGATTGTAAACCTGAATTATCAGTCTTAGATCAAAAATGTTACACTCACATATATAATATTTTAGATGCTTGTCAACTTGCCTAATTTAAAGAAGTATAATTATTAGTTTCCTCTTAAATCAGTTTAAAAATGCACCAACAGTCAGGTAATAAACGTTTTCCACTTTCATTTTTTATTGTGTAAAATAAGTGTCAATTTCATCTGCTATCGTAAATTTCATCCTGCTCTAGATATCAGCATTGGCATCAGCAGTTAAAAAACAAACGGATGGAGCACAGGATGAGCAGTGGAGCATTTATGTTAGAGGACGAGTGAGAGGAGGAGTCTGGATGAGAGCTTAATCTCACTAGGGGCCCAGAGAAACCTCACAACACACACACACACACACACACACACACACACACACATTTAACTAGCTATGTAAATAAGGACATACCACAGACCCCATCCCTAAAAGAACAGCATTTCTACAAATAAAAAAATAAAATGTACAAATCATTTTCCCACTTAAACATGTCTTCAGTTGTCCTCAAAGAAAGATAAACATGCCCTCAAACCATAACAAAGTGAGCAATAAGTGTAAATGCTGATGCTGATGAAAAAAAATGTTCTTTAGGATTTTAAAATGTTCTTCACACTAAGAAAATGGTTCTTTTAAGAACTGTTCTCTTGGGAACCCAAAATGTTTCTTCTATGGCATTGCTGTGAAAGCCCCAGTTGGAAGCTTTATTTTTTAAGTGTATTGATTTTTACAATTAAAACCTCTTGAGTTGTAATACAAACTTTATTGTAGCTCAGTGTAATTGACTACTTTTAACCAAAAACCTAAAGAGCAACATACAAGATAAAATGTACAGGTCCGAATTCAACATTTTTGCACAAACTATAGCAAAGTGAGCAACAAATATCAATGCACAACATCACTGAACAAACAAAAACTGCACTCTTAAAAATAAAATAAAAATATAAAGGTTCCAAAAGCAGTGATACCAAAACAAAAAAGTACACCTAATTTAAATGTAAAACTGAAGTTCAGTCGCTGCCTTAGAATTATGTATAATCAAAAGGGCTCTTTTTTAAAATCTCGACTCATTTTTTAAAATTTCACCTAACTGAATCTCATATAACTTGCCAAGACTTATTGATCATATCATTTGAGAAGAACAGCCTCAAAGAACCTTTCAGTAAACTGCTCTTAAAATAACCATTTTTATCTAACATTTTAAAAACCTTTTCCACTTCAAAGAACCTTTTTGTTCAAAGGAAAGGTTTCATGGATGTTCTTCATGGAACCATAAAATATAAAAAAAAATATGGTTCTATATATACAAAAATATATACATAAAAATATGGTTCTTCGTGGAACCATAAAAGCCAATAAAGAACTGTTATTTTTAAGAGTGTAGAAACACATGAAATGATCGTGTGATACACAGCGACACATTTATAAACAACAACATGCATTCATGCAGTTAGACTCGCACAAGCACAAACACTGCAGGAGGTGCAGCGTTCGGAAAAATCAAACACAAAGCTCCTAATGAAACACACACACACTGCAGTACGTTGATTCGGAGTGTGAGGGCCGGCCGAAGCCACGCCTCCTTTCCCTTTTTTGTCTTTAACAAAATTCCTCTTTTAAAGAATGTTAGAGGACCCCAACCCCCACCACACACACACACACACACACACACAGAAATCCTCTTTACACATACAAACAAACACACACACACACACACACACACACACACGCATTCTCTTTTCTTCTGATTCACATTGTTTCCTGTCCTGGATTGACACAAAAAGCTGATGGATTTTGTAGGAGATCTGAAACACAGGACAAACACTGGTGTGTTTCAATGACTGCTGCTACTACAGGATACTGTATTGATGTACTGGTCATATTAAGGGAGGCTAATGTAACAACGGTAACACTTTACTTAAAGCCTTTATATATAATGCATTATAAAGTATTTTAATGCATTAATTAGGCCTTGTAAATCACCTTATAATGCACTGTATGATAACTGTGACCACAGTTATAAAACATATCTATTCATTGTTACACCTTTGGAAAGTATAACAGATTAAAACACATGACAAACAAATTTCAGATGTAAAAAGAATATGCAACTATTATATGCATTTTAACTTTAAAAAATAATGCATTATAATACCTTTATAATATACATAAGTGCTTCAAAGTAAAGTGTAGCTACCTTTTGGTTTAAAAAAGATATACATGAACCATAAGTAAAAGTACAATTAATATACACGCACTGAGAATGACTGCTTCATCAAATTTAATATATTAAATTTAATCTTTCAAATTTGTTATATTAAAGTCAGAGTGCTGGAATTGGTGTCAGTTGAAAAATAATAATAACCTACTTTATCTTAAATAATTCATATTACTTCCTTCCTGCTGTCATGAATAGAAAAAGCTAAATTCTCTATATGTTAGAATTATTTTCAAATAAAATATTTAAATCACCTGTTAAGTCACCAAGAGTTTTCAACTGAATACTAATAAAATAATGCTGATTACATATTCATATGCAATGCTGATTCATTCATACAATTTTTCTTTCAGCCACTTTTATAATTACAACTGCATAGCTATAATAATTTATCGTGACTCAGTGTAAGTAGCTCCTTTTCACACCTACAGATCAATATACATCATAAAATATGCAAAGTTAAAAAAAATATATATCTCAAAAACAGTTCTGGCTGAAAATTTCTCATAAAGTGGAAAGACAGCAATACATTTTCTTAGGCAGACATTACGCAAACAGCAATGCATAGCTACGTTAAGGTCATGGGTTCAATTCCCATGGTTTTTGATTGAAAAAAAAAACAATAACAAACTGGATAAAAGCGTCTGCCAAATGCATACATGTATTGTGCTAAACCACACA
>JAUZSZ010000134.1:26235570-26247118 GCA_034780575.1 Labeobarbus marequensis
TGGCCCCATCCACCTTCCATACTGGGTAAGACTGAAGTGGTGAAACATTTTATATTAACTGATTTACGTTAGAAATGTTAAAAGACCTAATACCCAGTAATGCAAACTACTCAACTTTTTTTTTTTTCAAATTCACCAGAAACGGAATGTGACAAGACCTGAAACATTTTCCATTTTGGAAATATTAGGCATACAAATAAGACTGAATGTGTGCATATTTTAGGGTTGTTCTTTTCAGCTGGAAATTGCAGTAAATTGAGTATAGGCTACATTTATGGTGCTACTTTGTTTTTGCTTTTTTGTTCTTTTGTGTTTCAGTAGTAATAATGAAATTGATGACAGAATTTTCCATTGTCAGCAAGCATTTATGATTTGTAATGATGACCTCAGTCAGTTACAAGGCTACATACAATCTACAACCTATGTACTTTTTACTCCTTGAAGAAAAAAAACTAAATTCATCATCTCAATTGTTAAACCTTGATTCTTTCACTACATTCAGGCTTGTGTTATCATAAATTGCTGTAAAAAAAAAATCCCTTGAAGCAGAGTGACAGACTAAAACACATCCTGCGTAAAAAGTTGTTGTATTGCAACAGTTCTCACCTTGAAGTTAAATGAGTTCATCAGGTTCAACATCAGGCCAAAAGTCCATCAGATTTATTGTTTTAAGGGCTGAAGATGATCTGAATTATTCTAAATCAATGGCATGTTAATGCAATGAGAGATGTGTACAAACACAACAGGTGGCTCTTGAGAGCCGCTCAAATAGCAGAACGCCTCAGAGAGACAGACGCTGAAATATGGCAGATGACAAACATATCTGCTGTTTCATCACAGCTCAGATCTGAGCAATGAGTTTCTTCATAGCTGGATGCACTGAGAAAAACATTTAATAAGTACTGTGGCAGATCAGTATAAAGCACTTTAATTAAAGAAACACTTTCATTAGTTCGTAAATCTCTGTCTAGTCCTGAGCTAACATTTCAAGGGGCTCCTGAAAGTGAGAACTGAGTAAGACAGAGCATCAAGCATTCGTTACATTCATCCATGCTAAGCAACTAAAATGTCTCTTATTTCACATTATGTTAGTCATGTCTTATTCATATCTTTACTTTATGAGACTGGGAGGTGATCTGAGCTGTTAGAGCATGCGGTTGCGAATATGAAAATTGTGTCATTATTTACTCACCCTCATGTCATTTTATGATTTTCTTTTCTTGGAACAAAGGGAAATAAAATAGTTTTAGAGCCAGATTGATAATAAAAGTGGTCTTACAAGATACATCAACACTTTGTAATCAGCACCTGTGCGCAAACTGCAGTCAGATTTATGTCTCGCTGACGTCTGTTTAGACTATTTTACACAATTGATATCTGACCTGTTACAAACAGGAACATAACATTATTTGAATGCAGGTTGTTAATCACCATATGCAATTATTAGTTTGCAATGGTTTCCTTTTGGACACATTTATAGATTTTTTTTAGAAGCTAAAAAGGGTTCGAATTTCCCTTTTCAAGTTTGCAAAATGTTTGTGAAGCACAAGTCATAAATCAAGTTTGTTTTTCCATAACTGAATTTCAGGATTTTGGAGGGACACACCATAAAAAAATCTACTAAACACTAGATTGATTATTTCTTCAGATTTTCTAGTTGTTTTTCTGTCAGTTGATTTCAGATATTGAATAATAAATTACTGAAGGCAAGACACCCCAGGTGAACAAGGTAAAAAAAAAAAACGAATAGATACCACCATGCTTCCCCAGTTGATTGATTACAGACAATCGCAGACATTTTTTGTAGAGATGCACCGATTGCAATTTTCTTAGCCGATTCCGATTTCCGATTATTATTTTTTTAGAAGTGTGACCTGCCGATACCGATCTTTGCAGATTCCGATTTTCTTTCTAAGAACTATAATTGACAGCATATACAAACAAAAATCTATGAAAATTTCAATGCAAAATTTATTTACATAATAAAAGAAATTATTAAACATTACAATTCCCCCAATCTGGGCTAAGTTACAGATTTTCTCTCACTTAATTCTCAGAATAAAGGGGTCTGTGACTGAAAAGAGGAAGAAATAGTTAACTTAAAATGAGTTGCTGTATGTAACAAAACAGATGTCATTTCCCACTATGTTTATAAATGGTCATTTTTTTTCCCCTAACCTTATTAAATGTGTCAACTTTCACATCAAATTCTTACTTTGTTTCAATTAATTCAGTTAGCGTAATAAGAAACTGTAGAGTTGTTACCATTCAAATGAAATTAGTATTAACAAACTCTATCTTTCCACTGCTGAGGAAACAGAAGCTGCATCTGAAGTGGCATTAGATGTATTTACACAGACAGTTTGATGAAGCTGAGGTGCCATAAATGCATTTACACTGCAAAATTTCAAATGCATAAATAATTTTATAAGATTAATGTTTTACATATTTGTTAAAGATACAAATAAATGTTGAAAAAAATGCAATGATACATTTAAATATGACTAAACCACCAGTAGGTGGCGGCAAATGTCTGTTTTAATGAGTGATTCGCTCGATTCATTCAAAAACGTGGATTCATTCAGTAATGAAACACCGCTTTGATCGTAACTATTTTCGTCAGTGAAATTGAGCAAAATTTGATACAATACTATTGTATTAAAATCAGTGTCACATTGCAATCGTGTTGATATTGATATTCGGGGAAACATCATGGCCGTATAATGTTGCTTACCTAAATCATATTTCGTAAATAGCTTTTTTTCTACAAAAAACACAGGAAAACTGCATTCATTATGGTTTCACTTGACCAGACTGAGTTCTGGCAGGTCAGTTATTGGCCAACATTTTCCTATTCAGTCCATGTCATAATCATTTTATATATCACTGAGCCAGAGTTAACTAAAACCAAAAAACATTTACATTACAAACATTCACAGAAATAAATATTTTATTTAAATCAATGTTCATTTCAAATACTGAAAATATTTTTATGGTTTTAGTGGACTTAATTCTAGTTATTTTAGTTCTTCAACTTTAAATGAAAACGAGAAATTTGAAATAAAATATTTTGTTTTATACTCCAGGTAGCTCCCAAGGCAACATTTCTCATTTTCCTTTAGTTTACAGTACTAAAGTAACTAAAACTTGGAACAGACATTTAAAGAAAAACTAATAAAAATAAAACATAACATAAAAGATTAAAATGAAAACAGAAAATACAAAAAAATATATTTCAAATTATTAACAGAAACTATAACAGTATATATGATAATACATTAAGTTTAAATTTAAACAATTTTGTTTACTATTGTGTATGTCAACTGTAAACTCTGGGTTCTAGGGTACAACTAGTTAAGAACAACTCTACACTACAATCACATTTTCCATTCAATTCCTAAAAATGAAAATTCTGTCATTCCCAAACCCGTATGCATTTCTTTCTTCTGTGGAGTGCAAGAGACATTATTTTGAACAATGTTGGCAACCAAACAGTTTCTGTTCCCCATTGACTTCCATAGTATTTTCTTGTTTTATGTTCAGCAGATGAAGGAAATTCATACAAAAACTTGGTGAGTAAATGACAGAATTTTCATTTTTGGGTGAACTTTCCCTTTAAAACATTGTGTCTATTCTGATGTTGTCTGAGGGTTGCAGTAAGGTTGTGTGGAGACTGACCTCATCAATATTTCTGAGCCATTTGCTGATGTTTTCGAAGCTCTTGGCGTTGGTGATGTCATATACGAGCATGATTCCCATGGCCCCTCTGTAGTAAGAGGTAGTGATGGTGTGAAACCGTTCCTGCCCCGCTGTATCCCTGCACAAACACATTGACAACCACAATCAAACACTGCAGCAGCCCAAACGCTCGTGGACCCAATGGATTACAAATCCAAAATTAACTTCGGTTGGCAATAGCTGGTGACCACTGCTGACTAGTTGTTAAGAGCCACCAATTGTTACCAACCAATATCTATCTATCTATCAACAACTGTTGCCATCAACTATACTGATGGACAAATGATCATCTACTGTCCTTGTGTTTCATTACTCTACAAGGCAATTTCACAGAAAATATCCAAAATGGGAACACAAGGTGCAGGGGCGATAAGCATAAGAAACAGACTGAAATTTGATTCACAATTCAATGAAAATCCAACAAACCTGTAAAACATTGTTCATTCAGCTGGATTCCGATTAAAAATGGAAACACCAACATCATAGTTTTTTACATGCAACTGTCAATTCATTAAAAACATTTTTGCTCCAGTAATAATAGAATTATTTGGGTGCTTTTCTCTTTCATATTTGCAGTAAAACTGTCTTTTAAAAAACAGTGTCACTGTGACACAGGCAAAAACAAGATTTACTTTTATGACTCCAGGATGGTAACACATTCCTGGCCACAAAACACCAAATGAAACTATGAGGAACAACATTATCCAAGTAGATCAGTCTCTGAATGGCATGCTAGCTTTTTGTCAATTAGCATGAGCCGTTTGGATGGTAACTCTTAGGCTAACTTGTTTTATTTTCTGACTAAAGCCATTTACATGCATTTGACGCTTGTCAGGTGTTAATTTTGTACCCTGCATATAAACAAATGTTACATAATATATAGAAACTAGCGAAATATCACAGAAGTACAAATTGTAATATGCATATCACAACAGCTAGCAATAACAATGATTTCAATATTTCAAAAATTGTCAGATTAATGTAACTTTATTACCAAGTTGAGCAAAGAATTGGTGGTATTTAAATTGTTTTTTGGTTTGTTTGTTTACTTTGTTAAAATGACATTATCAGATTTGTAACCTTTTATGTAATGCTACAGTAAAACACTGCAGTTTACTTTTTTTTTTAAGAGTCATGTTAAAAGTTACATAGTTAGGCTTTCTTCTCCCAGAAAGAAATATTAAAATATAATTACATTTTTATATAAATTATATTTAATTTAAATTGGTTTTACACAAAGCATGGTCGTAATGTAACGGTACTTACCATATCTGTAGCTTTATCTTCTTTCCTTGCAATTCAACTGTTTTGATCTTAAAATCGATTCCTAAAAAGACACAAAAGACAGAAGTTGAACAAAGACACTTAAAATTCACAACCTATTTTACTTTTGTGAGATACAATATTCAATGAGAAAAATGTTGCATGACAGGAATTTTGTTCATTGGAATTTGATTGGATCCACTTAGGATTTTAATATTAGAATGGAGTCAGATCTGACTGTGATAGTACTCTCTTCCTGAGGCACTTTTTAGGACGCTTTTTCACCAGGACACGGATGCTGAAAGTCAAGTCAGAAGGTCCAGAGCTTCTCCACATATCCCAAAGGCTCAAGCAGATTGTTATTTGCCATTATTGCTGTACTACTGATAATATGTTAGAAAGCTTGCATTATGTACAACGTTAGCCGACAACAACCTAATTTATCACACAGCCTAAAAAGGAAAATTGTTTCAGAGGCAGAACAAGTTGTTACATTTAGGCCTGGATGGACAGACAGGGCTTAGGTTAAGCCAGGATTAGATCATAGGTTCAATTAGGACATTTAAGTATCTTTTATGAACAAATATTACTGGTGCGCATCTTGAGACAAAACAATGGCACTGACATTTTAAGATCAATCAGTGCAAGTTTCTTTCAGTTAAAACAGCCCAGACATGCATTTTAGTCTGGTCTAAGCCTTGTCTGTGAAACCGGGGGTTAAAATATTATGAAGACTAACATTTTTCTTTGTTTGAAATAACATGGTTAATCATACACCGTAAGACCAGGAACATCTATTAAGTGGGAACGAGGGTCATTTTCATTTACTGTTGACTTCAAGGCCTGTTGATAACAAGTCTTGAGTGACGAAACTAAATAAATGAGTAATTTGTTTTGCACTCAATAGCTCCACTACTGAATCTTCATAAAAGTGTGGGATGTGTAGGCATACATGAATTTGTTGTAAAACCTTCTCAACAGAAATCTGGACTTGTGCAAATTGTCCTCCAAGGCTACTAGCGTGGGAGAAGCTTTTCCAAATGAGAAACAAACCTGAGTATTTATTGTGACACAGAAAAGCATTAAGAAAACGCGACATTGCATATAGCAAAAACAGAACTGACTGGGCATTTTTATTGCATTCTCCATTTTAATAGAAAAATTTACCACAAAACATGAGGTTTTGTAGACACTCTTGCAGTTGAAGTAGTAGAAGTATATTTTTATTTAATGCCATGTCAACATCTTAGGCTATTTTCTCTTGCAGTTAAAAGTGGCGTCACAGTTCATGTAGATGATGAAGGGTAGAGAGATCTCTCAGCAGCAGCGTGTTGTTGAGACTAGCACAGACCAACACGGACAGGACGGGCAGAATGGAAAGGTTCATCTGTGAAACTGCTGAGAGTTTAATGGCCCAATGGCACAGTAAAAGCATTCAGACAGAAACTCACACTGGAAAATGTCCTGAACTGATCACTGGTTAGATACCGTGTTTGTCTTGCTGCACAACTTTATTAGTGATGTTTACAGAGAGACTTGGACTAGTATGAGACTCCCACAACACCCTGGCAACCGTGAGCAATGTGCCCCAAAAAAAAAAAAAACACACCTTAGCAACCACAGTAACAAGCTAAATAACTGAAAACACCTTTGCAGAGCATAGTAACAACCTATATAACTGTAAACAATTAGGCATCAGCATAGTAACAACCTAAATAGGCCTAACTCAAAATATCTTAGCAACAGTATAGTAAGAACCTAAATCACTCAAAACACCTTGGCAACCACATAGTAACAACCCAGAACTGTTGAGAAAGAGTTTTGACATGGTCACGTGGTTCATGGAGCGCTCAATAGTCACAAGCATCTCCACGCTGTCGATATGTTTGAATGGGATTAATCGGAACAGACAGCAGTTTATTTGGAGCAATTTCTAGTAATTATTAACACATAATGGGCATTGATTGTGTATTGAAACTGACTTCGCTTTGCAATAGCATTTTATTCTGGGGAGTGATAAAGAGACAGTATTAATATTTTTCTAATATGTTGCTTATTTTTATTACAATTAGAGGAATATTTAGGGTAAAAACAGTGAAACCATTTTTAAATTCCAGTACAAAAAATGCAAATTAGAGTTTGGTGGCCAGAAAAATAATATTCATATGCAATGCCATGGTTTATCCACTAGATGCCCGTATGGCTGTTAAATAAAAAATAAATTTACATATAGTTAGTTCTATTCTAGTTGCTCTAAAGTTTTGACTATTATAATTGCTTTCATTTTTTTTTTTTTTAGATTTTGCATTTGAATGTATATTTAAACATTATCAAACACTCAATTTTTATAAGTTTCATTTTTTTTTTAAAAAGTTACATTTAATTGCTTATATCCCAGTGTTATTTTATGATATTCATGTACAAATACAACATAAGTGAATGTTTAAAAAGGCAAGCAAATACGGAATTTAACCCAATAAAAAAAGAAAGTTTAAAACAATGTTTAAATAACAAGGCAACCACATTCAGCCAAACTCTTTATTGCATTCCTTGAATGGGCAGACTTCACCGAAACTCATTCAACCTTCTACACGGAGAGAAAGATTGCAGAAAGACTAAACTTCAAAATATGACAACTAGAATCTGGTTATGGTCACCATTAAGGTGTTTCTCATGTTATCTAACTGCAATTATACTATAACTCTCTATTATCTAACGATAAATATTAGCTATAACTTGCTTCAAAATACCATTACTGGCCAGAGGTCAACTAATACATTAAAATTTCAAAAAATGCAGTAATTTCTTCAGTTTACCAGCGAGTGTCATTGAGAAACACTTAAATGAATGGACTTCAATGCTGGAACTATCGGTTGTTTGGAACTATTGGCCTCTCCATAACACACTTACTTCTGTATTCCTCAGTTTCTATGGAAGCCTATGGGAGTGTCACAACTCTGTTTCTCAACAGCTCTGTAAGAACCTAAATCACTCGAAACACCATAGAAACAGCATAGTAACAAGCTAAAATTCCCAAAACACCTTATCAACTGCATAGTGATGAGCTAAACCACTCAAACCACTTTAGAATCACATAATATGTTCTATCCAGGGGTATATGGGTACACAAAAATGACAATTCTGAATGTTGCTCGAGTTTGGGAAAAATAAAAAAAGTTAAATTCCTTCTTTTTTAATTAAGAGTGCCAAACAAATTATAAGTATCTTTAAATGTAAAAAAAAAAGTCAATACTTGCAGCATAGTCGTCATACAGGACTTTGTGGTGCTGCTGTAAATTAGTAAAGAGATTTCAAGTGCTTCCACATTTGGATGTGAAACATTTAGGCAAAATGTATATTTAGTCTGCTCTCCATATGTTAGTCATGCATCTGTGTGATTCTTCACTTACTGTCAGGATGATCCTTTATGCAAATGGAAATACTGGCGTGACTTTCTGACATTTACAGATAAGTATACAACTGTGAGATGCAAGTTATGCACTGAAAAACACGTTTCAAATGCATTAAGCAGCAAACGCATGTGATAGAAGAGCAAGCCACTTTAAACCCTATGCTTATGAGTTACTTTGAAGCCCTTAATATAAAGCACATCTCATGTTTAGGACTACTTAAATCAGGTACTTTTCCCACAGCAGCTTATCTCTGTCTTCCATTATTTTTCCGTGTTCGTGGACACGCGTGCCGAACTGAAAGACCTGTTGCGAATACATGTACCGTTACACCCCTAGCTGCACAAAGACTGACCAACATATTTAGCAGTAATGCTAAGCAGAACTCCAACCGCACACACATACACACACAGCTGCACTATGGGTGGGAGCCGCTTTATGAAATGATACACAAATGAGCAGCCAAAGACTGAGTCACTCTCACACAATACACACAAACCACCACAGAGACAGAACAGAGCCTGAAAGAGACATGAAGAGAATAAAACAAGAAAACTCTGCTGATGTGAACGACACATGAGAATATAAAAACAGAGAGTGTGAAAGTTACAGCGGAGGACACACACTCATAGTTTAACCTCTGGAAACATGTCAAAGGACTTTTGACTGAGCCTTCACACTCACACACACACACTGCAGTCGGGTATTTTGGGCTTTAAAAGCTGAAAGTTTGAGCCAAGCTAATGCCACATATGGCTTTAAAGGAACAACTCACCAAATATGACAATTGTGTTATCTTTTACTGTGTCATGCTGTTACAAACCTGTATGACTGGAATGCAAAATAAGATCTTTTGCTACTCCGTTTCATACAATGAGGACTAAAGCTGTCTTTTTTTGGCAAAGTAGTTGACAATAAAATACCAGCCTGGAAATTCTGCCCTACATCAACAAAGGAAATTAATACTCTGGTTTAATGTGACATGAGTAAAGGATTCCTGCAACAGTTTAAGAAGCCTGGATTTGGCCACTAAATGTGAGACTGGTTCAAAACTTGGATTATACGAGTTCTGAACACAAAGGACATGGAAGGGTTCCTGACAGGCAGCCAATCAGACCCCTTCCCATGAGCCTCTGCAGCTGTGGGGCCCCCTCAAGGGTCCAGAATGAAGCTCCGCCCAACTGAGCCAAGATCCTGTCAGTCAAAGAAAGAGAACGCACTAGTGCCAGACAGAAAGAGAAAAGGAAGAAAATGTCTCTTTTTTATGCATTTATAAAAGCTTAAATCAAGAGTTTAATAGTGCAAATATGGTTAAGGTGTGTATTCGTGTGTGAGCGTGTAAGGTGATCTTTCTCTTGAGACTGCAGGGAGTTTCCAGTGAGTATTTTAAGACTCTGAACTATAGAAAGGAGGGAGAGAGAGAGAGAGATGTACTTCAAGTCAACATGAAATGGCATTCATAACCCATGTCCATAAAGTGACAGGATGTTGAACAAGGAAAAAAAATGTAAAGCAGGACCATTTCATCCTGTAGAAAATGATAAAGAACTTTCCTTACGAAACTAATCTGTCATTGGTCGAAACTGAAGCGGCCTTGATGATGTCATCAATAAAAGAATGCCATTTTACAGATGAAGCAAGCTGATACTTTTTGATAGTTTGACATGGAAAAAAAATTGGAACAACATGTAGAATACTAACAAGAGTGCATTAAGTGCAAATAGTGTCAATTTTGATTACATGTTGATTTAAAAAAAAACAAAAAAAAAAAACACTAAAACTGAAAGAAAAGAACTGGATTAGAAGAGGAGTGAGTGTAAATCCAAATTTTCACTCATCTGATGACTTAAACCACCATTTCCTGACAGTTCAGAACATCAACCCTCATGCTGACACAGTTCACAACTGCCACCTGATCACAACAGGAAACCACAGGTGTGATGTGGTCACCTGACACACCATGAGTGGTCATGTGACTCACAGCACAGAGATAAAAACACAGTCGTAAAGGTCACACACACCCTTGCCTGTCCAGAAACCAGGTCAATATTTGTTTTCATTCATACTCATGATCATTTCCAGGTTTTATCAGTCTGAAACATAATAAATGATGGCAACTTTATTCAACTTACAAAAGACTATTATTTCACAGATTAAACCATTTCTTGTTAAAGGGGTCATATGATGTTGCTAAAAAGAACATTATTTTGTGTATTTGGTGTAATGCAAGGTGTTTACACGGTTTGAAGTTCAAAAAACACATTATTTTCCACATACTGTACATTATTGTTGCTTCTCTATGCTCCACCATTCTTGAAACGCATCGGTTTTTACAAAGCTCGTCGTTCTGAGAAGCGAGGTGTGCTCTGATTGGCCTGCTATCCAGTGTGTTGTGCTTGGCCGAATACCTCAAACGTGTGACGGAAATGTTACACTCCTTACCATGTTGTGATGCCGTGTCCCAGCGCGATGAGACTAAAACAACAAAACCCATTATAAACAAGGCATTTGTTGCATTCAGTGAGGACATAATTACTGATTATAATGACTCAAAAGGTCTTTTTAAGCGTTGCGCAAAAATAACACCATGTCTGCATATGTATTTGTAGAAACGCCAAACAAGCACTACTCTAAACTGCTCAAAACTCGTGGTTTAATAGTCAGTAGCAAATTCTTTAAATATCAAAACATACTTACAGGCTATGAGTCAGAAGCACCCACTTTATAGTGTTCACATCACAGCCATTCATAGTGTTCACAATGTAGGCTAATCTCTCCCAGGACCAGGAAACAGTCCTCTGTAAAATGCGTTGCACACACTCGAATATTTGCGTTGTACTGTTCTGGAACAGTAAATATAACTTTACCACTGATTTTTAATTGTGCACTCATTACACACAGCGTCTCCGTGGCATGGCAGCGGCAGCAACAATACTGCAGCAAGAATAAAAGTTATGCCTTCTTTCATTGCGTAAACGTTTCTGTGGTGTTATGGAAATCTTCCCGCACAGTGACGTAGACATGTGGGGGCGTGTTTGAAGAGTCTTAACTTTTATAAAGAACATCTCTTTGGGTTTGAGACTTTAATCTTTGCAACTTTACAGATCTTATATATGCACAAACAGCTTGTAACACTC